>VZTF01006489.1:1505824-1749003 GCA_013397755.1 Cnemophilus loriae
GACCCCTGCCCGCAGCGGGCCGCGGTGAGTACCGGGGTCGCAGCGAGGGCGGCGGGGTGCGGGGACAGGGGGTATTTATTTATTTATTCTGCTTCTGCCTTAACTTTCCCCAACCCCCCCGCGTTGTTATCCGAGTCCCCGGCGGGGCGTGCGGGTCGCGGCGCAGTTCGGAGCCCGGGCGCAGGGGGAGCGCGGATGGGGGGAGGGGAGGGTGCCTTTCGTGTTATTTATTTATCTTTGTTAAAGCGCTGGGTCGCCCGTGGCCTAAAAATAGCAACTGCACGCCGAGACCCGTGCGGATGGGGAGGACACGGGGCCGGGGCACCGTCCGACGGCAAACACGGCCGCGATGGGGTCGGCGCGGCTCGGAGCGACCCGCAGCGCTGCGCCCATCCCCCGCGGCTCCCCCCCACTCCCGGCTGCCGGACCCGGGGAAGGAGCGGCGGAGGAAGAAATGGGTGCCCACCTTCGCGTCCCGCGGTGTGGGGAGACCTCCCGGGGCAGGGAGGTGACGGGGGGGTCCCCGCGGTGCGGGGCTGGACGAGCCCTCTGTAACTGCGCGGAAAATGCGCGCAGCGCGCAGGCCGGGGCGCAGAGCCGGCCTGCTGCCTGCCGTGCCTGCCCTGCCTGTTGCTACCTGTGCGTGCGGGGTCAATTAAGCTTTAACCCGCAGCGCTCGGCCACCGTTAGTGTGGTCGGCCTTGTCCTGAGTGGGTATCAGGAGGGCCAGAGGAATAGACTGGGAAGATTCTTTGGATGTTCCACGGACCGTGTTTACAAAGGATTTTTTAGGCCGTCTTTTCCTTAAAAAGTTGTTCGGGGTTTTGGAGTACTTTAATAGGCCTCATTTTATTTTTCTACCTAAATAATACTGAAGTGCTTCCATTGAGAAGGTGCTTTAGGACTTGGATCTCAGTCTGTTAAACTCTTGGCTACTGCATCTTAAAATATCGTGCGGAGAAATCCCAGCAGAACCGAGAATTGAATCTGAGAGATGCTGCAGGCCTTCAGTGAGATCTTTTTAATCCCATCCTTGTTGACAAGTTTAGACATGTTGTCCTGGCCACATATCTGGTCAGATACACTGAGTCGTGAGCCCTACACTACTTCCTCTTTATCAATATGTTAAAAAATTTGCGTTATTTAAGTCATTGGTTTGGAACAAAAGAGCTTTTCCGAGGGCGTATTAGAGTACGTTAGCCATTGCTAAATACAAAGAATACAATGTGGTTAAAGCTGCATGAGATGGGAGTGTTTATTTCTTCACTAGAGCAGAAATGCGATCTCACTAGTGCCAGTTTGCATCAACTGCAGTCCACTGGTGTGGATTATTTTAAGGGTACTTATATACATCGTTGCAAATTAGGAGGATATTAAAAAAATGTAGCTCTGAAGTATGAACATCACTAATAAATAAGCATACAGTCTGATACTTAATCATGTGTCGTAAACATACAGTTTCCTTTCGATTGTGATTTTTAAAATTATGTAACATATATGTATGTTTTCCAAGCACGTGGGGCAGTAAGATGCTCTTTTGTGCTAAGAGCTGCATATCTCTGATAAATGCCAGCTCGCGGCCCAGGGACGTTCAAGTCATTTTATATTCACTATGCATCATTTTAGGAATGCATCTCTAACTTTATTCTTTCCCCCTCTCTCTTCTGTCTCTCATAGCATTAAGTCAGGAGTATGGCTTACAGCTATTTTAGGATTGTTATAATTCTGATTGGTCTGACTGTGCCTCTGTGCATTTTAAGTTACATTAAGGTAATTAGTGGCACAGGTGCAGTTTGTCAGGCGGTGGGAATGCCTGTATACCTGTTTGGAGTAAAATGTACATGTGTGCCTCGCATGCCTGGGAGAGGGGCTGCGCCGGTGTGCCTGCACAGGGACAGCAGGAGCGGTGCCAGCTCGCTGCCTCCGCACGGCCTGCAGGATTTGGCATCGTTTGCTTCTGCTCGCTGATGTCCAGCCTACGTCAGAGCCGTCTGCAGTCGCGAAAATAAGGAAGGGCTCAGGCCTGCCACTGTCGAAGGGCCCATCTGTTGCAGAAAGGAATCATGTGTTCCAGTTAGTTTGTAAATTGGAATATTGGCTTTCTTGGATGAAAGTGCACGCTTGGAAAATAACTTTGGCTAGAGCTGACAGATTTCAGAGGTGATGGTGAGTTGTGTGTCTTGACGGCAGCACAGTTCTGCAGCTCTGTGTTATGGTGTGCTCTCCTCTCTGTGCCCCTGCACAACCAAAGCCTACTTTTTTGTTTCATTAAGGACTTTTATCTTCTGAAATTGGATCTTATGCTTAATTCTTTGCAAGATTTGAACCATATCTTCCTGTTTTTAATCAGAATGCTTTACAAAGGCACCTTATGCTTCCTGGCTGTATATATTTCATTCACTTTTTTTTTTTTTTGAGGAATTGCTATCAGGGGAAGCTGATGTGGAGCAAGGCTAGGGGAAAGAAAAGTGTATCTATGTACTTTCAGGGTGTTGGTATGTCTTGGGTTAGTTTAGCACCTTTCAGCTGAACGTGTTCAGTGCATTATTGCAATATCACTTTTTCTACAGGCCTCTTTCTACAGGCTTTTTCAGTAATTACGCTGGTGCATGCTATTACCTTGCTACTCAGAATTGCAAGGTCGTACTTACAAGTGTGACAGCTTAAATAATAATAATAATAATAATAATAATAATAATATTTTTCCCATTGATCTGTGCAGACAATAGTGCTGGCAATCCATGGGAATATGCTGGGTTTTATGACATGGGAGGTGTTTCTGCTGCTTGCAGGGTTACTGGGCGTTTGTCTTTTGCTTCCAGTAGATGAATTTAGCAAAGTCTGGTGTCAGGAACTTGTGGTGCAGTGCACTGCAGCTGTGTGCCAAGCAGCTCAGCAGAGCAAATGGGTTCGTCAGAGCCTCAGTGGAGCCTCTGTGCTGCTCTCAGTGCATCGATGCTGGGATGGTGGGCATGACACCCTGTCCTCTCACTGCTGACCAGGGGTCTGGTGGTGTGGTGCGATGTCTTGCTTTGTGAGCCGAGAAGGATGCAGAGCTGCAGACTGAGCTAGCAGAGAGGAAAATGCATACCTGGTCAGGAAGCTTTTGCCTTTTTGCAATAAGGTGATACTGATCTTATTTTGAAGTACAGCGTGTTGTTTTCTATCTCCTTGCTGGCTGGTGGCTTTAGTCCTGAACACCTGCGTAGTTCCTGGTGAGATTTATGAAGAGCGAGGAGGGAATAAAAACATAATCTGTCTCTTGGACTCATTATCACTGCGTATGGGGCACATTTTCCGTCGTCACAGCTGCATCTCCTGCTGAGAATGTCCATCTTATGTAGCAAAGTGCTCAGTGCCCTGGCAGGCAGTACTGCTGTGTGCCTGCATATGGCATTCTTATACCTTGGGGTGCAGTGCCTGCCATTTGCTCACCTTGTGAGTACAGTTGCGTGGAGGACAGCATTTTTTTGAGCTACCAGTGTTGCAATAAAGCAGTGTTCTCAGTTCTCTCTCTCTCTGGCAAGTGCCAGAGATTGTTTAGAATGGGGCTTGCTGGTGGTGTTTTTTTCTCTGGCACTTCAAGGGTGACAGATGAAAAGCACTGAGATGGTTACTTGGAGCATCAGCTCTCCTCAGCTGAACGCAGCAGCCTGCAGAGACTCAAACATTGGGACTGGTCAGGCATTTGGAGTGGTCTGGATGTGTGTGATCTAAACCATCCAAATTTGTATGATCTAAATGCTTTTTAATGCATGCCCAGATGGTATAATTCATTATGTGAATTCAAGGTATGGATGTGAAAATCAATGTGGAGCTCTATCCTACAAATTGGGGTAGGATACCCCAAGTACTGGAGGTATACTGGTTGAGTATCACCCAGGTCTTCCTGGCAGGTAGGTTTGTCCCACCCCTTCTGATGTCTGTGCTGTCACATCTTCACTGCTATTAGTATCTTATATTTGTCAGCAGATACTACAATTAAATCTCCCATCACCTCGATGGAAAAGTGATCCATGAATTACTGCTGGTATAGCGCATCATGCAGGAAGGGGCTCTTGAATGCGGCAGTGGCAGGCAGAGCTAGAACCAGTGCCTGGTAAATAATTCAAATTAGAAATTATGGCAAATTAGAAATTAAAGGCAAGAGTTATTAGCCGCTGAAACAAATTGCCCGGAGAAGGGGCAGGTTCTCTCTCTCAGTCATTTCCACCTTAAAACCTGAGTCGGAAGAAGCAGTAGAAGAAGATTTGTGTAAAAATTACTGGGTAGGTTCCTGCAGATCAGCTCATTACAAAGTTCCTGGACGATAGAGGGGCGGTTTGACCATCCCCCCCACACTATGAGGTTGGGTCGTGTGGGAGCCCACCTGTGCTGCTGGGGAGTGGGCTGAGCTGAGCTGCAACGTGTGGAGCACTCAGACAAGGAAGAACAGCCCAAAGCCCTAGAAGGACTGTGTATTTGCATGGAAGAGTGTCATCACACAGCAGTGTCTTTCCCATGAGATATTTTGGAAATCAGCCTTTTGTCACCTCTTTTGTTGTCTCAGTCAGGAATACCCAGTGCCAGATCATGCACCTGGCCAAGAGCTGCAGGATTTTGAGAACTTTTGAGGGGAGAGGTTTGTATCACTGGGGTTGTTATCTATAAGCTGGAGGCTTTTCCAGGCACAGGACCCAGCTCCTCTTCTAGAGGTAGGAATGAATGGCAGAGAAGCCTAAAGAAAGCCTGAAAATCTCTGCTGTGTTGGGGAGAGGAGGTCCCTTCTGCAAAAGCAGTACCCAGAGCTGTAGGCTGTTTCCTTAGAGGCAGGTGCAGAACAGAGCTGAGTGGCAAGATCACATCCCATTATGTAGTTTTGTAAGCAGCTTTTAGAGACCCTCAGCACAATGTGGGTTGTGTTGGGAGCCCCCAGACTTTGAAGTGGTCCATTGCTTGGATTTTAAGGTGGAAAACTCAGGTTTCCTATCCAGCCATCATCATCATCTTCCCTTTGTCCAGCTGAATGGTCCAGTCTGCTTCTCCCTGGCTTTCTCTGAGCGGCTGTTCTGTGCTGCCTCGCTTCCATGAGTACCTGCTGGTTGGCTGCCTCGTCTGTGCTTTAGCTTTACTGCTGGAATGGAGCTGGTTAAAGGGTATGTCAGCCCAGTAACACCTTTGATGTGGATGCAGCATCCTGATTCTTTGCTTGGAATTGGTAGAAGCCATCGTATTAGTACCACTGTAGGTTCTCCTGCATCTGGGGATTTCTGTAAGGTAGCAAATCCTACAGGTTCAAAGTCATTCCCAAGCAGGCATGGGACAGGTTGTCTGCTGCCTGCTTATGTGCTGCATGCCTGTTGTCTCGGGTAATTCTGTACCTTTCCTGAATTGCCAACAGCTGGATTTAAAAGGTTGTTTGCCTCATTTCTTTCCTCCCTGTCAGGAGAACAAAAACTTTGGATCTTTTCACCAGTACTGCAGGAGTGGTGTCCTGTGAGGTCTTGTATAGATCTCAGCTGGTGTTGGGAAGCTATTGCCAGCGACTTAAAAAGGAGAAGAAGAATCTTATTTAAGAGTATTATTTTTTTAAAAAAGCAACAATCTTCAACTCTTGATTAACACTTTGTATTTTGAGGCCTAGATTTGATCATACTGCAAGCATCTCATCTTGAAAATGTTGACTGAGCAAAATCCCAGCCAGTTCCATTGCCTTGCATAGCGCCCTGCCCAGGTAGGGAGTGAGCCCTGAATGCACAAGTGGAGGGGGCGTGCTGGCTATGCAGAGAACATGTGGTGCAGGAGGCTGGAGACTCTTGCAGCCTCTGTAGGTTTAGGAAAAGTGGCTTTTTCTAGACATCTTTCAGCGAGGTGCTGTGTTGTTGCAGCTTAGTGTCAGATCGGGTATCGCTGTCCCTGCCGGTGGTGCAGCGCTGGCGTTTGTGCAGTGTTGTGTGTGCTGGTTTACGTCGTAGAAATAGCAGTCCTGGGCTCCTGGCTGAGCCCGTGGGATGTGGAGCAATCACCAAAGCCTAGACTGTGCTTGAACCCTTGACACCTCTCTGACTGGGTAAAGTATGGGTCCCTCTTTGCTAATACTGATGTTTGGTAGTGTTATTATTATTAATTATCCTCATCAGGGTAACCATCATTATTATTTTATAAGCTGTGTTGTAAACATAACGTTTATTGTACAGTCATGTAGTCATGCTGTGGCAGTCTCTGGATGTGATGTACCGAAACCCCTTTATGCTTCAGCTGGGGTTGTAAATAGGTAGTCACAGCTATCAGTGCAGTGGCCTAACACATAGAGCAGAAAGCTACCACACATCCTTTTGGAAATATTTAGCAATGTTTCCAGCCCTATTTAAATTATAATAATGGGTTGTTTAGTTTTGGTCCTCCTTCATAAGAGTAGGAAAGTCTGAAATACATTTTCCCAGAAGTTCTCTTGAGGGGAGCAAAGGCCAAGAACTTCATGCTGTGGTACAGACAACTGGGATGCTGCTCAGGGGTTTTAGAAGATGATGTTTGCAGTCTGAATTGATGAATCCTTGGATTTACAGGTATCTCACATCTGGTTCTGGTTCTTCTTAGCTTTTGGCATGAGCAAAGCTTTACACATTTCTCAACTGTTAAAAAGGCTGCTGTTAGATTATATAAAAATACTAACCAAAATGTACATGTGTTTGGTGTTACAGACGAAAATAATCAGCCTTGTTTATGAGCTGGGAGGTTGGACTGGAGACCCCAGAGGGTTCTTCCCACCAGCACGTCTCTGTTTTTGTGGTAACTGAGGCAAAACTGAAAAGCTGAGCTTCAGGTCTCAATTTGTGGAAAAAGATGGAAGGAGGCCCAGCTTTCCTGAATACACAAGAAAAGTAAATAAATGTGATTAAGAAAAATGAGTTCAGAGGGGAAATTTGTCTTGAAAAGTTTTCCTTATCTTGGGTTGTTAGCTTGAAGACCCACCAGTCCTGCTTGTTACAAGCATCTTGAAAAGATAATGGGGTTCCCAGTGGTTGGCTGTGGAGAGGGTTTGGTGGCTCAACAAGCCATTTTTCTCCCCCCAGCTTCTCTTCTGCTTGACTCTTTCATCTGCAAATGTGTCGGGAGAGCCACTCTCTTTCATATGGTTGTTCACAGCATAGAATAGCAGAGCTCTAATGTCAGGTGGACCTCAGAGCCTCTTAGAAATGTTTGAGCTCCTGTGCTTGACATGGTCAGAAATAGCAGTGATGACTTGGGTAGGTTGCACTTTAAGGGGGAGGTCTGGTGGTTGCAACCAACACAACCAGACAGAAAAAAAGCTTCGAAAACTTCTTACCAGGCAGCTGTATGTTTCAAGTGCAAATGTTGAAGGTCTGGAAATAAGGCCTTCCCTAGCTCTTATTTTACCGTGACAGGTAAGAGTGAGTACTGGGTTTTCATCTTTCATAGCACAGTCAATGGCCATTCTTCATGTGGAGAAGGAAGAGGGAAGGGAAATTTGCAGTGATTTCATAATTTTATGGGTAAGTGTATCAAGTACAATCTACAGGTTACTGGGTGCTAGTTTGAGTTTAACTATCTCTGAGATAGGTCGTAGCCTGTTCAGAGCTCAAGATGTTGCCATTAGCATAAGGCACAGCGTTATATTTCCTGGGGTTTCAGCCTGTACCCCTCTGTGGGTACCCACTGTCCCTTTCTTCCTTATAAATCTTGATGACCTGAGAGATTTTTAGCAAATACCTTATTTTGCAGGATATTTTTAATAACTTTTAGTGAGTATTTTTCTTGGGTACTTTTGTGAGACAAATTACAATAAATAGGATTTAAATTCTATACATCCTTCTGTTAATTAACACCACCTCATGGATCACAGCAGTATGGTAGGGGAATGTATGGCAGGGATCCAAAACACTTCACTCACTTGTCCTCATCCACTAAGATTGGGAGAGCTTATGGTTGTTCTTGATAATGCATTTCACCTTCTTGTAATAATATTAGGAGTGCTAATGTTCATGGTGATAAACACCTGTATCCTATTCTGCTTAGCAGATCTGGATGCTGAGTAGGTAAAAATGTTGTCTCCACTGTGGCAGCAGAAAGACAGCTCAGGCTCATGAAGGTATGAGATACCATCAGGGATGGGCTGACATGTGGGATCCATGCTCTCTTGAAAATCAGGGCTAAATCTCTTTAAGGCTTCCCTGAGGTGTGACAAAGTCTGTAGACCCATGAAATACTGCTTGTAACATTAATATTTTATTTGAAGATATTCAAGGATTTCAATACCCATTAGAAGCCGCCAAGCGTTAAGGCTGAACTCCTGCGGCTGCGGTTTCACTGGAGGCTTGACCAGCAGAGCAGTTCTGCACAGAGGCTCCTGACCTCCTTCCACAGTGGCAGGGCACAGTGGCACCAGAAGAAGGAGCTTGAAGTCACATATGAGTTCTTTAAAGTGGCTGGTACCACAGAAAAAACGATGAGATTGCTTCCTCACACCAGCACTTGAAGCTCCACACTGCATTGCTGGAGGTGACCTGGCTGGGCAGGCCAGGCCCAGGTGGCCACAGTGTGAAGATGATCTGTTTAAACTTTTTATACCCAGCTGCTGCCAAGGAGCCACGTTCCTGAATGCTGTTGGCTCATTTACGAGGAACAGCTCTCTGAGCTCCAGCAGTGCCCAAGAGCATGAGGAAGGGGGTGAAGAGCCTGCTGCTGCCATGCTGTCCACAGGTGGTCAATTGAGTGGGAGATAATAGGAGTGCTCTTGACTTTCTCTTGGTGGTAAACTTTCTTCTTCTGGTGTTTCTGTCATCTCTGGCTGTTTAGCAGGTCCAGCACCTCTTCATGGGAAGAGTCCTGGTCTTGTCCTTGGCATTCATTGTGTCTTGGCTTGATAACAGCAGTGACATACTTGTGTAGGGAGCCTGCGAGCTAAGGGAGCGCCAGCCCATCCAGAAAGCTGCAGCACATCTCTGCTGTGTGTCTTTCTTTGCTAGCTTCTGTTGGAAATACAGATAAAGTTTTGAGCTCTTTTGTTCTCGTGTTAATGTGCTCCCTGAATTGCCTCAGGTAGCAGGAAGACTGCTTAAAACTTTGTGCCAAGGGCCACAGGAGCTTTCTGCAAGGAAATGAAGCTCTGCTCTCTGAGGGTCCAGTTTTGCATAAATTGTGCAACCCCAAGTGATAAGGATCACCACAAACCTCATAATATTCTGTTCCAAGTTATGTTCAACTGAAGGTCCTTTTCCTAAATATATAGCAACATTTTGTATGATGTTTAAAGACAGTGAAGGAACACACAAGCAGAACAGAACCCTTCACTGCTGGGTTGGAGGAACGAAGAGAAAGAACATGTATCAGATGTTACTTCATCAGCTAATACAGTACCCAGAAGATAATATCATGATGACTGCAGTGTTTAAACAGCATTGAAAAAAATACATTTGACTGCAGTACCAGTTACCTGCAGTGATTTGAGCCTTTTAGGAATATAAAAAAAAGTTAGGAAATTGCAAGATTAAGGTATGGGCCCAGACATCCTTAGCTCTGCCCTCCCTTTCTTCACCCATTTCAAAGTAAGGTTAATTATGAGAAATTTTCTGCAGTCATAAGACTGGTTTGTAGCACTTTGTTGCATTAACAGCTTAATGCAACAAAGAGTTGCAAACTCTGTTATCTAGCAAATGTGTTAAGTGTTAAATTATTCTTTTTTTTAAACTGTGTTGCCTCATGTATCACCTGGGATAGTCTCACAGATTCCAAGTTAATTCATGTAGGACTCTCGGTCCCCATCTGTTCTGTGTGTCTCAAAATGTGATATTTAGACAAACCAGCAGTTAGAAGAGGAATCTTGAAGTTAAGATCACGATGGACATTGTGGCCACTTTAGTTAGGGGTTGTTTCTGTGTGGTTCGATGGATATGGTGGTTCTGATGTGGGCTACTGCTTACTGCTGGTTGTTTCAGTAATGGGAGATCTTTACACCATATCCATTAGTGGTTTAAGCGGGAGTTCAGAGAACAGGGAATGACTGGGTCTTTGCTCCTGCTGTGTTGTGGTTGACCCCTTCCCAGCTTCCTGTCTAAAGCAGGATTCTTAGATGTGCCCATCCAGGGTTGCCATGTATGGTGAGTTGACAGTGTCTCCTTTGGCATGGCTCCATTCTGGTCAGCCTGCCTTATTTGTTTCTGCTTTCTATCTATATCTTGGTTTTACCCTAGGTCATTGGGTCTCTGGGACAGGGTCTGACCTTTCTGGTCTATTTTTACATAACATCCAGCACAGACACGTTTGGTATCTCAAGCTCTTGGTGGTGCTATATTGTAATGCCAATAACTAACAGTGCTGATATTCCTCCTGGGCATCTGTGGCTGTGCACACGATGACCATAAACACGCTGCTGTGGAGTGAATTTTCTTCAATAGCTCCTGTGTTGTTCCAGCTCTGACAAAAAGCATTTCCATGCCAGTGAAAACTGTCAGTGCTGACCTGGCTGGTGATGAAGATACAGAATCACAGAAATCGTAAAATGGTTTGGGTTGGAAGAGACATTAAAGATGATGTAGTTCCAGCTCCCTTGCTACGTGCAGGGGCACCTTCCACTAGAGCAGGTTGCTCAAAGCCCCATCCCATGTTGCCTTGAACTCTTTCAGGAATGGGAAGTCCACAGCTTCTCTGGGCAACAAGTGCCAGTGTATCACCACACTCACAGGAGAGAATTTGCTTTTGTCCAGGGCAGTGTAGATAAAGCATGGCACAGTTTTTCTACTTGTGCTTGTATGAATATATCTATATACAGGTAACATTTCTTGTATTTTGTATATATACAAACATATGTGTGGAAGCATAATTGCCTGTGTATGTCTAACTTTGCTTCTTCCTCCTAGTTTCTCTCCACTTCTTTGTTTCTGTTCCACTTTGTGTTTGAGTGTTATGCCTATGGTGTTTTTCATAGGCCTATTTCCCTTTTTTCCTTACCTTCTTTCCCCTTTCTTTTCTATTCTGGCTTTTCATTCTTTACCATCTTGTCCGCATATTTCTCCTCCAGGATGGTTTGTAATTTCTCTTTTGCGTGGCTTCTCCTTTCTCTCACCAGGGCAGGTTGGCCAAGCACCCTGTTAACCTCTCAGCACACCCCAAGAGTTGGTGACCTGGGAATGATGGCAGCCGTGCCCTTAATTCTTGGAACAAAGGAATAAGAGAGTTGGAGCTGCTCTCATTTCCCTTCTTTCTAAATGGTTCTCAGCCTGAATGTTATGTTTTCCCTTGCCTGTTCGGGATTGCAGTTGCTGTGGCTGAGTAGATATTTCTCAGATCTGATGGTTAACAATAAAATTGAAGTTAATGGCCACAGTTATCCCCTGCACCGTGGTCTCAGTGGTGTTCCTTCTTTGGTGGGTGCAGTGTGCACTCCAAGCCCAGACTCTGCATTCCTTCTGTTACCTCTTATCTTTCTGCTGCTAATTTTAGTGGCCTTCTCTGTCGTGCTGCAAGCCCAAGGCTTTTCCACCTGTTTTCAGCCTGGTTTCTGCCCTGCGGGGGGCTGATGGCCTGGTTTGTGGTGGTTCTGCGAGGGTTGCCATGCCCTAGTGGCAGATTTTTTGGCTGTAGGAGGAGTTGAGCTGGTGGGTTTGCATGTGCATTGATGATGGCTCGATTTGAGCAATCCCCATCTCCCTAAGAAGATGCCACCCGGGAACAGCAAGCAGGCAGCATCAAGAGCAGGAGCTGGGGACATGTCCTGTGCAGCACTTCCCAGTCTGTGCAAGCAGTGAGTGCTGCCAAACTGCGTCTTTTAGAGGCTGACTTGTAGACAGTAAAACAGCATTTCGACTGCTTTCAATTATAGAAACAGAGAGATCTGAAATGGGAAAGGCTTTGATGCTGGTGATCTGCAGAACATACTCAATATAGCTTGACAGCACACATTTTATTCTCAGCTGCATCAGCCTTGCAGCAAGCGCATTGATTGGGTGACTGCTTGCACAGCTGTTTTGGTTTTTCCCCCTTACCCCAGGACTCAGCACTGCATTTCCCATCCTGAAAAGCCGACGCTTCTAAGCCCCAGTTTGTGGCATTGGTTATTTTCTGGGCATGGCAATTCCTGAACATGCCCAGCCAGCACTTCCCGGGGGTCAGGTCGGGTGAGCTCTGCTGAGCGTGGTTTAGGCACGCAGACCTGTGGAGGGGCTTTCCTTCCAGTAGATGGAAAGACTATTTTTTTGTTTCTTGGAAAGATGTAACCCGAGCAGAAAATTTCAAGGGATGTCATCAAGGTGAATAAACAGAAGTCATACTCTAGACTGTTCCCTTCATGTGGCTGATGATAATACGTGAGGCTTCTTATGTGAAATGTGAAGACTCAGTGTCGTGTTTCATTCAGGATGACGCTTCATTTTTTTTTCCTTTTTCTTTCCCCTGTGCATTGCACAAGTCGTGCAAGTGTCCTGTGCCTCTGACCCCCACCACTCAACCCCCTTGGATGAGGGGCTATTTCAGGCCATGCTTATAACCTGATCCTGCTGATGCCTCTTGCACCCAAGGATCATTTAGTGAGAATTGTTAGGGTGATGTGCTATTTTCAAGACACTCAGGCCTGATCTTGTTTCCCTTGCTTGCCCAAATGAGATTTATTTTTGCCCTGGTTTAGTTTGGCTCAGGAATGGGCTGTTTATCTCCTCATGAGTTTGGTGCTGTCAGTCCACTGAACACAGCAGTGGCAACTGAACTTCTCTAATAGCTGCAGCCTCAGGATGGGTTGACTTGGGAGATGCCAAGGACCTTGCCTTGGAAAGCATAAGGAGCAGATCATGGCTGAGGTAACCTGGCAGTCAGCTCAGAAAATTTGTTTCTACAGCCAGGTCTACCTGATGCTGAGCTGTCACTGTGCAGGTCCTCTCAGATTCAGTGATGAGGCTTGCAGTTCTGCTGGTCCTAAATTTTTGGGCTCAAGTAGGGTAGACTTGCTGTACTGGGAGAGATTCTTGTGTTGTTCTTAGCCAGCATCCTGTCTCTGGCCCTGGTCAAAGGCAGGTGCTTCAGAGCAAAACAAAACAAACTGGGTGAAAGTGAAATAGATGGCTAAAAAGTAGCCAGGTCATATGAGCAGTTTTCTAACAAAACATTTCAAGCTCTTGTTGGCTTGTGCCCGAGTCATGCCTGCTCACTGGAGGGCTTGGCGATGAGTTGTAGGTGGCAGATTCCAGCTAGTTTACAGCATCTGAACAAATAAATCTTTCCTTTCTTCTCCTCCAGTATCTAAGTGTGTGGCCTTTGCTACTTTAGCGTCTCTTTTAAGCAGCTTAAAAGTTTTTCTAAGTGAAATATGCTTCTGTGCTGCAGTTCAGAGATAAATATAGCTGATGAGTTGAAAGAAGGCCATAGTATGTGTTATGTTGCCTTACCCAGTACTTTTTTTGCTTTTTGTGGTGATTCTGTGCTAACTCAAAATGGAAAATCTCCGGAAAGATGTTATTTTTCCTGTTTAAAGAAATTACAGGCCAGAATACCATTCACTCCCTTAAACTGCATCCAGTAAAGGATTAACCCCCCACCCCTCCTCTCCAGCCCAGCTCTGTGTGTTTGGAAAGCTGGTGGGTTTGCAGCTGAGCCAGCTCTAATAATAATAATTCATGTTGAGAAGCACAGAGCAGCCTGTGATTAGCAAAATAATTATTGCAGAGTATATAAATTGAGAGGTGGGGTTTTGACAAGGCAAGAGGAGTGCACACTGCAGCTCCCTGGGGCGTCAGTGGATTCCTCTCTTTCTGTTGACGTTCTCCCTGTAAAGTTGGGTGCAGGAACTGTGCAGAGCAAAACATGTTTGTAAAATGATGATTGCTTTTGAGTCTTTCCAGTAAATTCTGGTGATGAAAGAACAGCCAGAAAACTTGTAAATAAGAGTTTTATGCTGTGCTCGGCTCCCTGGGGTAATTTTTTTTTTTTTAAAGTTTGGATGAAATTGTTGGATTTGATTCTTTGCTTGCCAGGAGGCCAAACTTTGACTATCTGTTGGCTCTGGAACCTAAAAAACAGCCTAGGAACCCTTCCAGAACTTCTCCTTCATGAGTTCTGCTTCAGATCCTGGTCAGTGGGATGGAGAAAGATGTCTCTGTTACAAGAGTCTGCTCTGACATGTATAAAGGCAAGTTTTAGTCACTCATAGCTGGTGACTTGTTGCCTTAAAATCTAATCTGTCCTGTTGCCTAGCAGCGAGGAGAGCATTTTACGCGTGCTTTCCCCTCCGTGCTTGGTCAGCAAGGGCAGGGTTTCTCCTGGGCAGCCGCTGTGCCGGAGCTGCCGGCACAGAGCAGGTTGGGAGGTGGCATAGGGCACGCACGGTTGCCATTGGCCGTCACTGGTGCAAGGCTTCGGGGTACAGCTCACCCCAAAGGCAGGCCCAGGATCAGGGGCGGTTGGAACTGATCTAGCCCCCAAGAAACAACAGAGCTTGGGAGATGCTTCCTAAGGATGGTGGCAGGACAGGCATCCCCAGACAACCAATCTGTGGATGGACCTCTGCCTGGGTGCTGCCCAGCCTATGTACCCTCCTGTTTTGTAACATAATTTATCTGCAAATAAATATTGTACCAACAGAAACAAGTATCTAAAAAATAATAATAACAAAAAAAGTGCCTTAGCTAGGTTTGTTTTTCTTGAGGCAAGCAGATGGAGTGCATCCTTTGATCCTTCCCGTCCTTTTTTTGTTGTGATTTTGTGTTTTTATTTCCTGTATCTCTTTTGTTGACAATAATCAGGATATGTGTCCATGCATGTATCTGCATGTATGGATACACGTCACACATTCACACAACTTACCTTAAGCTTTTTCTGTATTATAAAATACATAGCTGCTTTTTGCCCCTGTGCCAGAGACAGCTGGTATTGCCTGCATCCAACTAAACAAGCCACTGGAGTTAATACCACCATGTAAAGTTCAGGAAACCCAGTGAACGTTTTTCTAATAAGAGGATATTCTGGTCCTCTTGATAATCAGCCTCCCATTGTAAAGTCATTTTGAGTCAGAGGTTTAAATCTTTGTTCCAATGGAAAAGATTTTTATGGGCAGCACAAACAGGCATTACATTCTGGGTATTTTTTTTAGCATAGTTGCTTAAAATAGCACAGATTCTGAATTGAAGGGTAGAGAGAAAAGTTGAAACAATAGAAATCATGGTCTGGTGGCACAAACCTCTTGCCCCACCCCAGCCCCTGTTAGAAATTTGACAGAGGCAGCAGGCTGGGTTTCCTTGCCGTGAGACACTGAATCACATGCTGGTGATTGCTCTGGGCAGTTGGGTTTCTGTCTCTGCTGGTGGTCACCCTGCTTTTGTTTTGAGAATGTCATAATATGGCTTTGGAAGTCAAAACAATGCCAGTTTTATGCAGATTTATTCTCCTTCTTCCTGCATCCCTCTTGTATTTGCAGGCAAAAGGCTCTTCTAGAAAATGTGCATTTTGGAAACATGTTATCCTCACGATTTTGGGTTTTGACCCCTTTTCCTTTCCCTTGTTTCATGCTGTGAGTAGGACATCCCCAAATGGGCCCAGTTCCTCCCACCAGTCCTGCACAACTTATTTATTACCTTCGTTTTCAGTGGCTGGGGTTACTATGGCAACAGCAGCCCTTGGGATAGTGATTTTGTCATGGCAGAGCAACAGAGTCCACACCTCAGGAAATGTGTGACTTATGTGTTGATGAGGTGGCAGATGGCTCAAAGGAGACGGTACCCAGGTCAAGGTGAGCTGGGAAATCTATCCTGATTTTTCTGTGCTGTGGAGCATGCTCCTGGGCGCATGGTGGGTCTTGCCAGCAGCATTGCAGCGATGGAGCTCAGAGCTCTTAAATCTTCTGCTCTTCATTCCTGAGCAGTCTGGTACTGAGAGGTGGCCATGCATCATTTTCTGCTTCCCCTTCTCATCCAGATGCTGATACTGGTGCTGATGTAGCAGCTGGGTACACTCAGATGTGGCATCTCCCTCGCACCTGCTGTGCTGCAAGTGATGGATGTGCTGTCTCCAGAGCAGCCTCTTCCTTATCCTTGGCAGGACTTTCTCCTGGCAGGTGAGAAGGGCTCTCCTCTTATCTGCCCCCAGCTATCTCGGTGCATACCTCTGCTGTAAGCACTTCACTTGAGCAAACAAGAACAGCACTTTGATTGCTGCTTTATTGCACAGGAATGGCAGCTGTGGTGCAAAGAGGTTTTACACCAAGCAGGGGCTCAGACTGCCAGTCCTCAGTCCTGGGTACTTCCTTCATTCTCCTGACTGATACTGAAGCATCTTTCCAAAATGAAAAAGTGACAGCAGTCTTACTCTTCTCCCTAAAACAGTCCCTGAGGATGGAGGAACAGAGAGGTTAGCATCTGGAGCTGACGCATTTATTATTGATGATGTCTTTAAATGATTAAACTAATTTTCCTTGCATTATTTAGGGAAATTATGATATTCATCATTAATGGGAAGACGTCTGGGGAAATGTGTGATTCACAGCTGTAAAAACCTTCTCTCTTTCTTTTGTCACTTGCTGCCTGTCTTCTCCCAGCTCTTGTTTGTCATTTTGGAGTCAGTGTTTGTCTTTCTGTCAGTACCTGCTTCTGCCTTCCCCCTTGATGTAGGTGACTTGTGGTTGCATAAGGGTGAGGTGACTTTTATTCTAGGCAGTTGACATAATTTTCAGTGTCAGCAGGGCTTACATAAGGGATGTAATAATCTGGATAAGGAAATAAGGTTTAGAAACTCTTAAGTACACTTAAGGGCTCTTTCTAGCAAATGTTGTTCATAGTTGTGTTCTTTATATTACTGTCAAGGATAACTGGAAGCATGAACAACCCTGGCATTAGTTATGCTTATCTCCCCGTGATATGATGCAGTATTATAGCTGGGGTTTATTGCAACATGAGGCGTTGTTAACAGATAATGTGGCTGTGTTAGGGTAGATTTCCCTCTGCAGAATACAGGAGTCGCTTTGCACCAATTAGTTTTACTAGATCCTTTGCACACAGCAGAAATACTGTTTGCAGGGGGTGATTTTAAACTTGAAGCTTTTAGCTTACTTGGTGTTCCATAGGACATCAACATCTATCAGTGAAGCTTGAGTTGACCTCCATATAGTAAATTCAGTCTTCAAAGGTAGCTGTCTTCAGATATTAATCTAAAAGCTATTTTATTTGAAGAAGAGGGTATTTAGATGGAATCCCAGCTGTTGGTATTCAGTCTTTTGGCTGAAACTGTATGTCTGCCTCATGCAGAGTGGTCCTGAGAGGTGAGGTGGACAGGAGGAATGTGAGATGCCTCCAGGCTGGGTTGGGAGGTGAGAAGCTCAGCTTCGAAGGGGTTTGTGGAAAGGTTGAAAACTACACTAGGAGTCAGTGCCTTCCTCTAGAGCAAGCTGAACAGAAATAGCCTTAAGCAAAAAAAAAAAAATCTATGGAAGAGGTTCCACCTCTTCATGCTGCTTCCTGCCTTTACTGATCTTTATTTCTGGTTTTCAGACTTAAAATCATTCCTGTAGGAGCCTGGAAAAGGGTTCATGCTTCTGTAACTTCTCCACATGCAGGTTTATAAGGGAAAACAATTTCTTTGCTACTTTTTTATGGTATTTCATTCATGTGGGAGGTGAGAGGAGGTAAGAGGTGCTTCTCACCTGACACCTCAAGCTTGAGTGCCCTTACAGTGTCTTTCTGGTGTGAGTGGGATAGCACAAGCAGGGACCTCACAGGTGTGTGGCAGCCTGGGAATGCAGTGATTTTGGAGTGGACCTGGATGAAGGTCTCTCAGCTTTTTCTGTACTCTGTGTTTTGTAGTCCTCATACTTTGGACAGGCTGCTGAACCCTAAAGCACTTGGTTATGCGGGGCACTGTGGTGGTGCTGGGGGAAAGGAGGCCCCACTCCCTGACTTTCCCTGCCAGTCAGTTCAAGTACAAGAACATAAGGATTTATTGTTTTTCTTATTCCACCTAATCTCTGACAGAGGCTCTGTTTAATATCTTACCCTTGTTTGAAATGTGGAATTCATCTGCTGCTATTATTATCCCAACACAAAGGGGCCCCAAAACTCTTTTTTGGTTCAGCCTAGCACGGATCACCTTGTGCTGGGGATCCTGGTTGTGGGATGGGGCTGCCCTGGCTACATCCTCTGCAAAATAACAATTTCCCCTTACTGTGCAGCTACAGATGCTTTTCCTCTAAAAGTTGTGAGTAGGGTGAGAGGGTGCACAGGATGCTTCTGGGGGCCTCATTCCCTGAGGAGTCTTTCATCACCAGTGATGCAGAAAGTGCAGAGGAGACTTAGAGTGGTTTCCCTAGCTAGAAACCTCACATGTAGTTCCACTGTCTTGCTTCTGGATTCCTTCCCAGTAAACTCTAACCCATCCCAGGAGCTAAACTGGGTCCTTTCCAGATGCGTCTTGTAATCTTCTTGTTATCTTCTAGTGAGTGGCAAATGACTGCCACTTCTCTAAAGTTGCAGCCCTGCACCTCCCGGGAGGCGCTTGGCAGCCATCTGTGCCGTGTGCCATGGATAACATCCCATTTATCCCCTTCTGGGCTGTGCCTGTGCTCACAGCTGGTCACGGGGCTATGCTGGCTGTGCCAGTGCTGAGCATCGTCACAGGCACGTGGTCCCGGGGTGCAGCACTTGCTCCCTCCGGCCTCTGCTTTGGTGGGGAAGGAAGGGAAAAATCCCCTGAATTCTTCACTGCTGACTGCAAAGGGCAATTATTTAATGAGATTTTGGGCAGAGGGAGCCGAAAAAGGTTAGGCTGTTCTGAATCTGGGCCATGACGCTGCACAGGATGAGTCACGGGGAGAGGAATAAAAAATTCTCTGAGTCATAATCCCTAATACTACAGAGCAGATTTGCTCTGGGGTGTCTTTGTGTTCCCATGTGCTGACTAATGTGCAGAGAAACAGTGAGAGCCCTTTCTCTGATCTTTCACCTATGAAGAATGCAGCCTCGTGTCCCCCTCCTCTCCTCCATGACTTACCCAAGCCTGGAGTCCCACTGCTTCCCAGACAGCTGAGCACCACTCACCCTCCTCAAAACCCCCCAAATTCCAGTGGCAGCAGGGTGGGCTCTGGTACTTTCCCAGCTGAGGGGACATGCCAGGGCAGGACCATGTGCCAGCCCAGCAACTGTTTGTGCCTCTGCAGCTCTGCCACCACTGGCAGCAGGGGGACAACCTTGAAATGCCCCATCTTGCAATGGGCACCTGCTCTTTGAGCATCTCAAAGTGATTTATGGAGGGGATTCAGCATGGTGGCAGCCACCCAGCACCTACAGCTCAGTGATAAAAATATGCTGAAGTGAACTAGCTGCCATCTCCCTGGAGATATTCCTACAGCCTACCTGAGCCTAAGACCCCAATAAATTAAAAATCTATGTATTTTTAGAGGACATGTCAATTTTGTCATTTTATTTTGTCACCCAGCTCTCATTGTAGTTTCAGATTCAGATGGCACCCTGATTCCTTCTATCTTAAATTAATTTTGATTGGATCTCCCCAAAAGACATATGTAAAATCAATACTCATTTAATAAAATATACCTGCCCTTAGCCCTTTTCTTGCTCTGTACTGGGGCCAGGGATAGAGTATTAAACTGAGTCCCTGGGACTGGTCTTGTCAGCAGGGGCAGCAGCATTAAGAGGCATCAGACATCCCCAAAAACGTGTTTGAGAGGTTGCAGGGGGGTCAGGTTGTGGGTGACAGAGTGGGTACCCTCAGAAAGGACAGCTTCCTCCTTGGGAGACAAGTTTTGGCTGTCTTGTTATTCTAACTGATAAGGTTAATTTCCTGGATGTGGTAACTGAGTGACAATTTTTATGTTATATTACCAATATGAACTGCTGGTTTAGACTCCATATGCTTTTAAAAATATTTTTTAGTATTTTCTTTGCTTTCAGAGTGTAGAATTGAAAACTGGATGCACGCTTGTACTTATCACACACAGAAAAATGGTGAGAGAGATTGTAATTTCAGTGAGCAAATTTGTCTGTTGGAATATGAGGCTGTTCTTTTTCGTTACAATGTCCTTAATTAATTTTTCATTATCACAGGTATTGGTGATAGGGTAAATGCTCCTCCCCAGAGAAGAGCTGGTAGCATCCTCATCCAGGAGTGGCAGCTCAGAGTTCCTAGTGCTGGATCTGAGTTCCACTTCCCTTGGGTTTTGTATGCCTTAAACTGCTCAGGTGGAGCAACAGTCCGCACTGTGAAGTTCCTACCTAGTTTTGTTTGGGTCTTATTCCTCCTCTGTAAGGTTATTTTTTGCCTCCCTGATGGTATTTGCAGCCTCTCTGCAGGAAAAGAGGAGGCAGCATTTTAGAGGGCAGTGCAGGATTGGGTGATGGAGATATCACTTGTGGGAGGTTATATTATCCACTCCCCTGTTGCTGAGTACAGCCCTTCTGCTGTGCAGCCCAAAGCAGGAAAAATACAAAACTTCTTCAGCAGAAAAAAAAAGCTTTTTTCTGTTTTTTCTTCCCCACTGCCTCCTTACTATTCTGTCCAAATCGATTGCATTTCCTCAGCAGAACTACAGAGGTTATGGCTGTGGGTGTATTCTGAACTTTATTTTAATTTATTTTTCATCATTTCACAGGCTCCTGGGACATCTTAAGTATGGATCAAGCCAAGGAAAATGTGAGATGCCCTTGGTTGCTTGTCTGTAGAAAGGTCCTGGTATGCCTTTGGGTGTGAGGATAGGGAATTTGCAAGTCTCTGGATATGGATTATTTTTTTTCTTCTGTTCTGCTTATGAGATTTAAGGGGGAAATGAAGTCTTTGTATAGTAAAATGAAATTTTTATTTTTTAAAATACTACAGCATTTCTGTATATGCAGTCTTCACTGACTTGATATTTAATTCTTTGTCTTTTTTAGCTGCATTACCTGTAGCAATGCAGATGTTAGAGCAAGTGCTATTACACTGCTGTGCTGACCTGGAGTGCAGACAGACATTTTCCGTATCAAATCCAGCACTTTAACATAAAGCCCCTAGCCTGCCTGGTTGCTGCCTTGGGTTGCAGCCTCAGCCAGCCTTGCCTGCTGTGACCTGTGATGCTGTGATGGTAGCAGCCCCTGCCTTATGAGCAGGCAGGGAGGGTGATAATGTTTTAAACAAATATCCATCCAGCTGAGCCTGGTCGGGGGTCTGAAATGAGAAGTAGATTCCTTTTGCAAACATCCCCATCCTTTATACAAAATCTAAATGAAATGGGGATACTAATTAAATTGATGCACTCCTGGCATGTAGAAAGCCAAAGATGAGTGTGTTAAAGCAGGTGACACAATCCCAACAGCTTTACTGGAGGGGGTACATATCACTGCTGCTAGGCTTTGATAGAATGAGGGCAAACCTCTATAAGATGCTGATGTTTCTGCTTTGCATTATGTTTGTGTATTTTCCTGTGCTTTCACGGGACTTCTCGCTTGCAAGTGGTTATCCAAACACTAAGTAATCCTCAGCACTTTGGAGCTGTCATTGGCTGTAGTTTCTTGTCTTGACCGGTGGGAGGGCTTCGTGCTAGATGAGGTTTTGTTGAAGGTGGAGCTTCTCCAAGAGATTGGACCGCCTCCACCTGGGACAGCCCAGCCATGCACATCAAGACCTGTCTAAACTCAGACTCATTATATTCCAGAGTAAATTCAGGTGCTACCTGAATCTGGATTCAAAGCAGAACTCCTGGTTATTCCTGACCAGCTGCAGCTGGAGCATTTTAGAGGATATATACTGTGGTTTATTGTACTGGGGTGACTTGAGGTTTGTCTCCAGCTGGTTGCCCCGGTCTTCCTGCAGGCTGGAGCACCTGTGCTCAGGTTTTCCCCTATGTCCTCAGTGCCAGTGAGACATATTTCAGCTTAGGTGGAGGCAACGCTGCAGCCGTGCCTGTGTACAGACAGAGTTTCCTGTTCGAAGGCAAAACTGGGGTCCCAAATTTTCTGTGGAGCCTATGGGACCCCTCAGCAGATGTGCATAGAGAGACCTCCCTGCCTTGCAGGAAGCTGGGCCTGCCCTGGCTGATACAAACCTGCTGGTCTCATGAACACCCTTGCAGCTCCCGAGTCAAGCCTTACGTTAGAAGGCAGTGGAATACAAGAAATGAATCCATTTGCGTATCCTGGTAGCTGTCTCAGAGCCACTGGGGATGTCCAGGAGGAAATGGTGTCACATGTTGGCAAGGCAGCAGCCGCATTTACTGGCTTAGCTGAGATCTGGTCGTTGAAAATCTGCAGCTGAAAGGCCGAACTATGAATCTTGGACTTGAAAGTAATTTTTATCTAAACACAGGGATCTGAAAGCTGGAAACCTATCAAAGGTACAGGCAGAGTATCTGAGTACCTTTGAAAACAAATGGCTTAGAAGAACACTGAGCAGTAATCTCCAAAGACAGCTCCAACAAATGCTGGAAGTATTTAGGGAATAAGAAACTAGAGTCTCTGATGTAGCAGAGGGACTTCAGGGCAGCGGGATGGAGATGCACTGGGAGGTGGTAGGGACAACATCTCTCTATATACATTAAGAAGATACTGGATTTACTGCAGCATGCATCTGAAGGGCATTCAAGAGTGGGCAAGGGTGATGGAGCCTTGCTTGTGCTGACCAAAATAACAAAAATCAGTGGAAAGCTTTGAGTTCTTGTCCTTGGAGGAGTGGGGTTGTAATGCTGCATAGATCATGAAGGTCTCTTCCTTAGCCTCATGAGCAGCCAAGGCGTATAATCTCATTTACAAATTTATCAAGCTGCATCTTAAGATTGATTGGGCTACCTGCCCTGCAACTGCTGAAAGGCATCCAGAGCTTGGCATGGCCAGGGACCTTCATGCTGCAGCCCGAAGTCATTCATAGCCAGCTGATGCTCATTTGTTCTTGTGTCAGTGTTGTTCTTTAGCTTAAATCCCTGTTTCCATGATGCAGACAGCATACCTCATACCTTTACATACCCACTGAGCTGTGCAGGTCTGACACAGGTAGCTCACTCTATCCTCTCATCTGAGAAGGGTTTGTCATTCTCCTCCTGCTTCTGACAGCTGGATTCTCTACCAGGCTCTGCTCAAACACATCCTGCTCGGACATGAGCTCCCAGGCGGGATGTAGCACCTTGAAGCCAAGGTTTCCTGCTACTGCTGGTGCAGCCTGACATCTTTAGGTCTCTCAGAAATACTTTGTCCTCCAGCAGCCAGCAGAGCCTCATTGCTGTTGAAACCCTGCTGTACTGATGTCTCCAGTTCACCTGCACTCACCTGCAGAGAGAGGTGAAATTTCTAGTGACACCAGCCTTAGCTAAAATCAACCTTCACCCAGCTCTGGTACTAAGCCCCAAGCTTGGTGCTCCTCAGCACTGTGGGTTTATTGCAGCTCCAGCTACTCATGCACTCAAGTCAGGACAAGACCCTGCTGTGGAAGGTCAGAGAAGCTTTTCGCAGTGGTGCAGTTTGCGGTAGGCATTACTCTGCCATAGATAAGGGGTTTATCTCTCCAGTACTTGTGGTGACTGTTGTTTGAGGCCCATCACCCTGGCTGGCCCTTAGGATTGAATTGTCAGTGCAGACCAGATGCTGACAGGGGCCCTTGCTTTCCACGCTTCATTTCATTTGTGTGGAAGGAAAGGGAAAAAAAGAGGGAAAAGCCAGCAAAAACAAAAGCAGAATTTCTGCTGCAGCTGTTTGAAACAATGAATGAACCATGATGTGATGTTGTGGGTGTTTGTTTTATTTTTCCGCTCATTTCCTCGTCCAGCTTTTATTATTTCTCAGTCTTGGAGGTGGGAAGGACCATTCACAAGACTTGATGCCTTGCCCTGAATCCAGACATTCCCCCATTAGCTAGAGTGGTGGGGCAAAACCACAAGAATAGAGATATCTGAGATTAAAAAAAAAAGTCTATATATCTATCTGGAAGTAAGTGGTTGGTTTAAGCAGTGACCTTGTGGTACAGTGGACCTCTGGAGGCTGTAGCAGGTGATCTCTCAGTGATGCAACCCCCGTGGTAGGTGTTGTCATCTCTGTCAGCTGCTTGCTCTGCATCCTGGAGGCTGCGGTGCTTGCCGCGGGTGGCAGAAGGGGAGCCGTGTCAGCTTCTCAGCTGCTACCAGTCAAAGCTGAGGAATTAGTTTGTCAAAGCTGAGGAATTAGTTTAAACCATTGATTTAATTAAGCTGGAGAACACAGCAGATAGTTTGTGCATGCCAGTAATGGGTGCCAGCAGGAGTGTCCTCTCACTCCTGCCAACTGCATGGGTCTGCTCTCCAGAACATCTGAGAACCGGATGCTGACTAAGAGTGGTGGTTGGGTTCGATCCCCTCTGGTGATTTTTGTGTCATCATGTTTAAAAAACATCCCTTTCACTGAGAGGCTCATCACATGGTCTTTGGAGGGTTCACATTCTTCAGAGTTATTCCTGGTGCCTTTAGATACGCAGAGCTGTGATCTTTAGGTATTATGCCTGATGTGCCTCAGGCCATCCTAATGAAAAGGACTACATTAGTGCAAAGGAACCACTTAAAATAGTACACAATAAACTATCACAGGCTTCTGGGCTGTGTGCTTGAGGGCTTGGATTTAGAAAGCAGTTTCACAGAGGTCCCTTTCTTAGGGCATGTGGAGAAGGAGAGTGGCAGGAAATGGTGACATTAAGGCAGTTGAGGATCACAGATTCTCACATCCCCCAGTATCCCACAAATGGGGCTGTTTGTACCACTTTATTACACTGTGTTAGGGTCAGAAGAGAACAGACTCCTTTCATCCTTCCCAATCCTCTGTGTGGTCTTCAATGATTTTACGCTGTAGTGAGTGTTCATGAGAAGACAGGAGATTAGATGCCCTCATAGGAACTTGGGTGCATTGATGCACATCTCTGCCAATGGAACTGCTTCAGTTCAAGGAAAATCAGCGATTTCCCTTGCTTTCATGTCCTTACTAGTGGTGTTTCTCATACATGAACTGCATGGGGAAGAATGTGGCAGCTGTGCATGCTCCCAAATGTAGCTGAGAGTGGTTAGACCTCCTCAAATAAAGTGAAACTGTGCTCAGAGTTGATGCAGATACTTAGGTTTTGCTTGCAATAAGCTGTTTATCCAACTTGAGTAGCGAGGTGGACTGAGGTTGGCATCTGTGAGGAAATGTAGCCTTGAGAGAGTGAGTTCTTACACAGATTTGCACTATGTAAGTGAGAGTAACAGTTACCAGTTAAATGGGCTTTGTCAACTCAAGGCCAGAACTTTGGTGTAGCTCTGGAAAGAGCAGGCTGGCTTTGGCATGTTTGGATATCAACATGATGCATTTCCTGGTGGTAGGTGGTGGGAAAGCCCACATCTGCTGTGAAAAGAACACTCTTTCCTTGGAAAGGTATTTACTGAGATAGCGATGATGGACAAGTCTCTCATGATAAATATGACTTCGCAGATCGTGTTTTCAGCCTCATGGAAAAAATGGAAAAGGTATCTAACACAGGTCTGGAGGTTTGAAGGTAATGTGTTCTAAAAATAAATATTAAGAATTATTCTTGAGCTTGGGCCAGGTTGTTTCAAGATCAAAATCAAGGCCAAGGCACTTCAGTTTAGGTTTCCAGGTCATTTTTATTGGCTTTGTTAATCCATGCTGCTTATGAGGTAGGAAAAAATGGTAATATCTAGAAGGATTTTGCCACTTTCTTCCTGAAAACGTGTTCCTATGGAGTTCTGACTTTTCTGCCAGATACACCAGTCTGCTTTGATATACCAGTTCATCCACTGGGAAAAAACTAGGTTTTGGTGTTTTTTGTATAATCAAGAGTCTTGTGACATTGTTTTGGTGTGGTGACGTATATATAATGACAGTATGTCGGTGACTTTAAAGGGTTGTAGAAGGACTTTAAAAAGACAGATAGCAAAAAAATAAATAAGTAAGTTAAATAAAGAATAACCATTAATGTGAACCCATATAGGCAGACAAAAACCGTAGCAAATAAACAGCTGGAATAATTTCTTCTTGGGTTTTCTGACATCTTAATGGTTAGCTCCAGCACTTCTGATAGCTTGGAATTCCATCCTGCTGGATGGCAGAGTTGCAGTGAGCACATCAGCCGGAGCCAGCTGGGCCCTGGGGAGGATGTGGAAGAGACCGAAACCTGGTTATGACCAGGCGTGCACAGCCTGATCCAGCACAGGAGGCACTGAGAGCATTTTGATGGAACTAAGATCAGATTTGGCTCTAAACATTCTCTGTTGATGGTGGCTTCTGGTGCCTGCCTCTGGGGCTGATGATTTCTGATGCTTCCTCTCTGAATTTCCCAGATTTTTGTTGCTGGCTCTCAGGTCCCGAGTCTGTCACGCTTTGCTTCCAGGCTGGAGAGCCAGGGAATTGGAGCTGAAAAGCCCAATGGAGCTTCTTGACATGCTGGCGCTGTTCCCTGGTGCCCCTTTTTGGGAAAGGAGCATCAGTCCCCTGCCTGAGACAGCTGGGCTTTTGCTTGTCCCTGGCATGGAGCCAGCCTCTGGAGGGGTGGATGGGGCTGAGCACTACAGGAACCACTGGGGATGGGAAGAGGTTCTCTTTTCCTAGGAAAACCTGTTCTGATCTCCCTGTCACTGGGGATGGCTTTGGGCATGGGGTCCTCCTCTCCTGCCCTTAGCTTACTGTCCTAGAAGGACATAACTGTGGTCCTGGGACCGGTTGGAGGGAGCAGCCTCGCCAGGGCTTGTTTTCCCAAGATAATCTCTTATCGGGAAGGCGGCTCGGCACATGTAGGTGAAAGGTGATGCCGGGGCGCTGCTGGCGCAGGTTGGCTGCCACTCTCCAGGCTGAGTCCTCAGCTTTTTATATCCTTGCTGCATCACGCCGCAGCTGCCACCCTCCTCCCTGCGCTGCGGATCACCGGCGGGGGATCGTGAGCACCGTGTCAGCTGCAGGAGCAGCGCTGGACACCGCAGTGTTACAGCAGGGTTGCATCAGCCACAGACGTGTCTGGCCTGATAGCCCGACTCCCAAATAACCAGCGTTGGGTCAGAGGAGGGCAGGAGGTGTCATCTTCTCGAGAAAAAATAAATATTAAATTTAATCTCCTGTAACATTTTAATTATTGTTGCTGTTTTTTCGCCCTGAATCATGAAATTTACCTGTCAGTATGCCACTTCCTGTTATATTCTCGATGTGTTTCCTGTGATACTTTTGATGTGTTTCAGTGTCCTCTCCTTCCTCCTTTTCTTCTTCTTTAACCTTGGAGCTTTTTTACCAACTATATCCCGCATTCTGGTTATCTACTGTGAGTACCAGCTCTGCACTTGCCATCTTAAGTAAGTAGGGAAAGGGGTCTGGAAAGGGCACTGATTTCTGCTGCAGCATCATCCCCAGGAGAATTGAATTCAGTCTAGGAAGCAGACTGGCAAAAGGGGTGTCTTGATGAGTAGTCTTCAGAAAGAAGTTATTTCAGATATTTCAGCCAAATAGCTCTGAGGACTTATAAATTGGGGCTGACAGTATCTTCTCTTCACTTAAGGAAAGACAGTGTCACCCTCAATGATCTCTCTCCATTTTTTGTGATAAAAGATGGGCATCTGCATGAAAACAGATCTTCTGTCCCTGGAGCAAATTATGACCATGAGAGAGAAATCCTGACTCCGTTGAAGTTAAGGGAGAGGCAGAAGTGGGACTGTTTGCTCCTGGCAAGGGTAAGTCAGACGCTTGAGAAAGGCTGGTATTCTCCTCCAGCAGCTCTTGGGAAGGAGAGACATAAGCTCAGGCGGCAGCATCACAGTTGGGTGCGGTGATGGGTGGATCTGCTGTTGGTGTTAAGGATTTGCACAGCAGGGAAGAGACATCCCTGACTTCACCTCTGGATTTGGTAGACTTTTTGGTGGGCCTTCCTTCTTCAGGGAAGCTATGTGGAGGCTTTGGCTGAGCCTTGGCAGTGGAGCCGTGGAATTGGTGTACAGTCACTGCTGCAGGACCAGTTGTACAGGCTTCAGGTTTTCCCTCCTTATCCAGTGAGCTCAAGTTCATGTTTAAACAGCTTCATCCGACCCTAGCTTTCTTTTTAATTTTCTTTTTTTCTGGAACAAGTCAAAGAGCCCTCACCTGCCTTGCTGCCTTTGGAGGAGTGGCAGTGCTTCCATCACTGGGGCTGTGGCAAAGGGCAGAGAGGACAGAAGTGCCAAACCGTGGGGTGTATGGATGGAGAACCTTGCACCCTCCAGGGCAGCACCATCCCTGCAAAAGAGAAGAGACCTTTTGAACTGGAAACGTTGATGGACGTAACTCAGAGCAACCTGATGTAGTTGAAGATGTCCCCTCTTGTTAGTGGGATTGTAATAGATGACCTTTAAAGGTCCCTTCCAACGCAAACCATTCTGTGAATCTCTGATTCTGTGACTGTAAGTTCTCCTGAGTCTCACAGGCTTTGTATGTAAATACACTATTTAACTGCATTCCTATATAGCAAGTGGTATGTGGCTAGGAATTCCTTTGATTACTTTAGATGCTAATGTAGTGATAAAACAATCCCTTCTTTTTCCCTTATTTTTCTCACAGCATGTAAGCTCTTCAGAAAACCAGGTCATTAAGTATTTAAGAGCCTAGACATGATTAAAATGAAAATATTGTTAGCAATAAATGAGTGAGAAGAAGTGCAATACTTTGTCAGTCTTGGAATAAAAATTTAGAAATCTCCAGGTTACAGGAAGGTTAGTTGAATTTGTGAGCGTGTTCAGACATCAAAATAATGAGGATGCCATCCTGGGGAGGTTATGCATTCATGCAGCTGAGCTGGACCCTGGCTGCTGCCCTATTTGTTCGAGATGCAGGGTTGGTGGGAGGCAGCTCCAGGGGTGAGGGGCAAACAGCTGATTCCCTGCAGCTCCCTGTCGCTGCTGGGCTCTGTGCTTGTTTTGCAAACATGGAGAGGGTTATACAGGAGCCAGGCATGTTTTCAGAGGTCTTGTTTTTTGTGTTTCTATTTTTTTCCTGTTGAGGTGGCTTCAATAATAATCACCAAGGATGGAAGTGAAAGCAGAGTGGTAAGAACAGAGACTTGGTAGGCCTGAATTGTTTTTGTTTAGTAGAATTGAAACTAAATTGGTGCATGGTCAGGAGTGCTCTGTGACTACAAGACAGTGAGCACAACATCTGTTCACAAACACATGGGATGGGACAGGTAGAGTTGGAGTGCAGTCCCTGATAGGAATCCTTGCATCAGCAGAAAAAGGATTTACTCTTGGATATCAGCAGAAAAATGAGTTCTGGCCTGTAACTTAATAGTGTAACTGTATGATGCAATAAATAGAACCTTTCCATGCTGATTTAATTAAACCACTACAAGATCTATGTTTAGATGAAGCTAAGTCCTACACTGTTACAAAATCTTTTCTAATAATAGTATTTTTTTTTCACCTCATGAAGGTTCCTATCACTGAGCTGCATGTTAAAGCTGCCTGTAACAGCAGGGCAGGCATTTATTTGGATCTGACAGCTGGAATGAGTCAAGATTGTTCCGTGGGCTTTGGTTTAATGGCAAACACCTTCTGTTATTATTTACTGAATATTAAACATGTGCCCTTAATAAGTAGAACCTTTCAAAAAAGTAACAGGAAGACAGAGCCTAATCTGCCAAAATGTTTCTGTGCTGGTATTCCCACAGCTGTTTTGAAATCTTCACCTCAGTTGCCTTTGCGAGACTTTGTGCCAGCCCCGGAGCACGTGGGGCTTCTCGTGGCCTCCACGAGGATGCTTGGACCTTAAGCCAAGTGTGACAGTGCATAGGGAAAGCCATTACCACTGGGCTTCTGTCCTATTCTTGCATGAGGAGGCAGCCACCAAGGATTTAGCTTTTAAAGGAGCCAGATATTAAGCTGGAAATGTGTCAGTCCTGCAAGGGGTGACTTAAGCTCATTAAAAAATGTCTTTTTCCTTCTTGGCCTTTACCCCCTCGCTGCTTCTTGGCAGCTTTGTGCTGATTTGCTTTGCCCACGATAAATGCTCCCAGCAAGAGCAGAGTGTGGTTTCCTTTGGGTTGAGGAGTTGTGGTCTAGGGGGACCCAGAGAGGGGCTCAGGAATGTCCTCTTTTGGCCACACTGGGCCAGCAACTCAGTTTGGTGTTCATGGGGCTGGTGCTGTGTTGGTTCAGTGCCACAGTGATCAAACTTCACCGGCACTGAAGCCATTGTTTCAGTTTTTGTCCCACCAGTGCCTTCAGAAGACCAAGCCCATCATCCCAACTCTGCCTTTTCCGAGTTGAAGTAGGGGCAGCATAGATGGCGTAAATGAGGACAGTGATGGCATAAATGGGGACAATTGCAAAGCCATTTTAACAGGGGGATTTCAGGAGGCTGCAGTGGTAGTGGGGTTGATGAAAGCAAATGTCAACTGCTACCAAGATGCCTGGAGTTGGTTGATTTTATCTTTGAAAAGTAATGGGCTGGTGTGGTGTCCTCTGTTCTGTGGTTTGTTGGTTTGGTTTGGTTGTTTTGGTTTTTTTTTTTTGATAGCATCCAATTAATCTCTCTGTTAGCCACTTCTGTAGTTTTAGCACAACTCCTTTGTTCCTGGAGCGATGTAGTCTTATGAGAATTTCAGCATTGATTTGACTACAAAGCATGTTGTTAGCCTGCATGGTGACAGCCTAGATCCTGAAGGCTTAAAGAATAGGTCTAAGATAAAGAACTGAAAATGTAATGAGCAGGAGGATTATTTTTGCAGCTGGCATAGTGATTTTTCTTTCCTTTCATTGTAAGCTAGTAACTAATGCCGCAGACTGAAAATCATAAATAAAAGGTAGCAAAAAGAGTCTGCAGGCTTGAGACTGAGCCCTGCTCTGGGAAGCCGGGAAGGTTCATGATTACCAAGCCAGGTGTAGGGAGCTGTAGGTCATTTTGGCTGAGGCACAAAGTGAGTTTGCTGTGAATTTTCCAAATTTTCTGTGGAATTGCAGCAGTGCCCAGCAAGGGAACCTGGCACTGGGTTGTGTGTTGATATGCAGTGGAGTAGCTCTGGAGATGGAGCAGCAACTCCATGTCACACCTGTGAGAGTACCTGCAGGTCTTTGGTGCTAGACATGGGATGGTGGGAGAGCCATTGGTGGCAGAGCTGCTGTGTGCCTGCATAAGGGGCCGGGGAAAGAGGCTCTTGCTTGAGCCTGCTGGCAGGATGGGAGGTGAAATGGTACCCACCTGTGTGTGAACAGTAGGATGGAAGGGCCCTTCCTTCACCCAGGTGTGGGAAGCTCACTTTCATTTTGATGCACAGATCTTGACTTTCTTGTGATAGTTGAAGCTGATGATAGAGATAGTGGATGTAATTGAGAGCCTATTCTAAAAAAGCAAACAAACAAACAAAAAAAGTGCAAAAATCCATTCTGTCATGTACTTGAAGGGTTTTACTTTATCTCTGCAAGATTAGCCTGGGCACCAGCATTTCTGCAAAAAACGCCTTTTAAGCCAGAATGCACAGTCTCCTGGGAAAGCAGGAGGCATGAAGTGCTGTCCCTTGCATTACTGCATCTGCTTCAGTGGATCTGCAGGTCTGATTTTCCCCTTGTGCATTTCACGACATCAGTGTTTGGCAACTGAGATCAGACTGGTCTTTTTTGTATGAGTCTGTTACTGAGTATCTCACACTCTTGGATCAGTGAGTGGTCCAGGTGGATGTTCCTCCTAGCCAAGGAGCCTAATTACATCTCAGGAGCATGGTCACTGTCTGAGCTGCAAGTGGTTCAAGGCTGAAATGGTCCTTCTTTGTGGACTTTGTTTCTCTGTGACCCTTCCATTTTTCCATGTGAGGCAATCCAGTATCTCTTAAGAATCACACTCTTCAGTTCATTGTAAAACATCTTTTGCCAAGAGGAGGTTGTGTGGAATGCTGTGTTCCATATTAGAGGTGATTTTGATAGCATGAAATAGAATTTTATTTTTTTGTACTATCACCCAAGTTGGGAGACATTAATGTCTTGAATACTATAAAAAGGCTAGTTAATATTTATCTTAAAGTTTGTTCCTTTGGTCTTGTTATGTAACAGTCTGCCATTTATCAGGAAGTCTCCCCCCACTTCTCCTTAGGGAATGTTTTTAAGATTTTTTTTCTCTTAATGTATCTGTGTCAGTTGGTGCAGATGGTGAATAAGGTTATTAAATTTTGCTTTGAAAATGGTCCAAGGTGACATTAGGTGCTTAAAATGTCAGATTGTGTGACATTTGCTTAAAACTTTGCTTTTTGTCTTCAAAATGGTTAAAAGAAGGGGGTTAATTGTAAAGCATCTCAGCAGTGCTTCAAATTGTAGCATCCCAGCTTGTGATCCTCATGTGGAGTCATTTTGTGAAGTCAAAATAGCATAGTCATGACCTGCATTTTGTGTGAGAACTCGAGCTGTAAATATACAGCCTGTTGGGTCACTTGGTTGTTGGTTCAAGTTGGTGGGCATCCCCATCCTGATTGTGGGTGAGGAATCCTGGATGGATGTGAGGGATACAAATTTGTGTGATGATACCTTCCATAGAATGGCTAGACTTACATTTTAAAATGTACACTTTATTGTGAAACTGTTACAAGAGTTCTTGGAAGCATTTTTATGTTGCACTTTATGCGTTACCAAGCAGTGCATCTTTGGGCGGAGTAGGTTGGAATTCCCAATCTACCACGCAATCCTTCTGTGCTTGTCTCTTTTCAACTCTCCCCTTTTCGCTGGAGTTCCCAGAAAGGAATTGATTTTTAGGATGAAAAATGGTAGTGTGAGGCAAGATAAATGGTTCTTGCCTCCATCTTGTTTTCCTGAAATATTCAGGTTTTGATGTGCACGTGTCTTTGCCTGGCCACAGACTGGTGGAGCATCTGTGAAGTGCCCTCCCCTCATTAATCATGTCCTGGCCATAGCTGCTTTTTTTGATCTGGGAGCAAAAGTCCCAGCTCTAAGGACTGCCTGGGGTGTTGGCCAAGCTTGTGAAGCCCTCAAAAGCAGCCAGGTTACTCCAAAAACTTGGTGTTGCTAAGTGAGGAGAAAAAGGCACAGCAGCCTTTACATTCTTCTTTTCTTTGTGTTTCTTTGGGAAATAATTGGTTTTGTTTATTTATATTTTATAAGGACGTAAATATTATGGGCACATGATACAGGAGACTGTTATCTGGTGTCCTTCCATTATTCCATAAAGCAAACAAGTTCATGTTTCCTCACTGATACAAAACACAAGTCCTGTTGACCCAGAGCTCCCTGATTTTGCTAGCCTCACTGCTATGTCAGATTCAGTCTATAGCTCTTCTAAAATTTCACGCCTAAGAACAGGAAGTCGAGGAGAGGTTTTGGAGGTGTCTTGAGCTGATTCATCAGCTGGATGTTATTGCAGAGGACAGTCTGGGCTTGGTCCTGTCCTCTTCCTTCCGCCAGGGCTGGTGCTGAGGCTGCTTTGGCTCACTAAACCAGGAGAAATGCAATCCTTTGGTAGCTGAGATACCCACTGCAGCAAACTGCTGCCTTTCAGCAAATACATCTGCAACCACTTGCTGGAGAATTTAGAAAAAAACAGAAAAGTTGAAATGTTTTCTTTTTTTTTTCCCCTTTGTATTCTCTGGTGGGTAACATTGACCTTGATAAGCAGTCTCTGTATCTGGAGATGTTCTTCTGCATGGGAATGTAACAAACCCGTTTTGGGATGCTCACCTTGTGTTTAGGAGGGGATTTTGCTGTTAGCAAACTGAACTCACACTGCTCACAGTGCCTGGTGGCAGGAGAAGCAGACATGAATGCTCCAATTGCATTCTTGCCCATAATAAAGTCACTGCTGGAGCTTACTGCAGTGATCATGAGGTTTAACAGGTCCCTTACTGCATTTAACTCACATGGCTGGGTTGTAATGAACATGTTAGAGTGTAAAAAACCCAGCCCTTTCCTTAAAACAAAACACAGGCACAGAAAACATCCCTTGTTTTTTAAAATGAGCCATTGCACTTGGGACTCTTTAACATTCAAAATTCAACAGGTGGGACTCCTTCTCTCTTCCTCATGTATTTTTCAGCTAATGAAGAACAAGTCTTTTAACTCTTTTTGTGTGTTTATTAATCATTTGGGGTCTCTCTGTTGCAGGGCACACTTTGCTCATTGCTGGTTTCCTACAGCTCATGCTGACAGGTTCTTGGTGCCCTTGAAGAGGAGCCGTGGGCTCAGGGTGCTGCTCTTATGTTGAGGGTGATTCCCTGTTCGCTCAGAGCTGACATGTGCTCAGTCCGTGGTGTTTCTGTGTGCGAGTGATTCAGCCCTTGTTGTGTACAAGTAATGGAGTTCTTGTCAAGGGATGGGGAAGATGAATGTGTTTTTCAAGTGCTGGCCCATGACTGGAAAAATCTGGATGTGCTTCATGGCTCTGCTGCCAACCTACTGCACGACTTTCAGTGAGTTGTTAAGGGCAAGACCTAAACTGTTGGTGTTAGGCAACACTCATGGACAGTCTGCAAGGAAGACCCTCCAGTTTGAGGGGGAAGCAGCAGTGGAGTGAGCTGGAGTGGAGTCATGTTCTTCCTAGCAGGCAGTGTGCTCAGTCTTAAAAATCTGGCACATTTTAAGGATAGAGTCCAGGGAACTGGAAAGTTGTCTTTTCAGGCATGTCCTGGGCACAAGGGTTTGAATTTCATCTGTTTCTCAAACAGGGAAACAATGAGACGGTGTTCTCCTTACATCCAGGGGTGGAAGGTACTGAGGTTCCTCCATACCACAAAGGAAGATGCTTAAAATGAACATTAATCATCTACCCTTCGTTTATCTGTTACAATCTGACTAGAAAAGCCCATATGTTTATGTAAAAACATAACTTGTGCAAGATGCTGGTCACTGAGCTCTTGCATAGCCTGTGAGTCCTGCTGCCATCCAGCTGGCCTTGAAGGCAGATGATGGGAGTGCTGCGAGTGGTGTAGTATATGCAAGATGGGGGGAGATATAAAAGATAGAAAACAAAAAAATTACGTTTTTGCTTGTTGGACAGTGAGAACTGCTGGGCTCGTCTCCCAGGAGAACGGAGCAAAGTACATATTGACACATCTGTGTTGGAGCCCGGAGAAAAAGCCCTGCTGGTGCATCAGGCACAGCACAGCGAGGGGCTGGGTTGGTGGGACAAGCCTCATTTCTTTGGAGATGGAGATTCATCTCTGTTTGCATGCTCAATATTTTACAGGTAATTGGTTTATGAAGAAAACAGTTAGCTTGAGGATTTTGGGCAGGTGTTCTTGCTGTAGAGGGATAGATTTTACAGGCGTGTTCAATGTCATATAGTTATCAAAGTAGCTGAGATTGGCTGTGTAATTAGTGGGTTTGGAGTTATTTTGGGAGATTCAGATCCTTTTCCGAAATGTTTTCATCAGCTCAGGGACTTGAGTCAGACCTTCTTCAGCTTCAGTTCATTTAACTGGGGGGAAGTTATGGAATATTTAATTTCCTAACTCTCCCCATCATTGGGAAAACACTGGAAGCAAGGACAAGGCAATTCAGATTTCTTTTACCACGAGTTAGCAGACTTCAAGTGCAACTTCATCTGCAAGCCTATCTGCAGATTTCCAGTTGCCTTGTACTGATTTGCATGCTGGGTTTTGTAACAACGAAAACACATCGCAAAGACACCAGATTTTTGTGGGTTATGGTGGTGTCCCCACGAGCCTGCTTAGCCTGAGTTGTGGTAATGCTGCATCTTTCCTGCAGAGCAGGCAATTTTGATTGTTTTCCCAAGGGAAGAAGAAGTTTTGGTTCAAAGTAGATTTTGTACGTGAGGTGACTTAGACATGATCAAAGTCAGTGGAATTTTATTTCAAATAAACATGTGATTCTCCTAATCAACCCTTTAAAGAGAACATCTGGGGAAAAAATGTTGGGTTTTTGTACATTTAATTATTCACTTGATTTTTCCCTTTTAAATATCTGATGACGTTTCCGCTGTTTGAGGGTAGATAGGACTTTATTGACACAATTAGCAAAACAAATGATTATCACACCTTTTCCTTAACCCTGTGCTATTTGATCTATTTGCTTGCACTTTCATTACTCCTTTGCTTGGTTACATTACACACAATGTTATCACTTTCCTGTGCTGCTGCAGCTAAAACAAAGTGAAAAAACCTCTTTTGGCTCTCAGCTGCTCTCTGCTGTTTTCTTTGTACAGATGAACTAGAAAGCAATGCCGGGCAAAGAGTTATTTGAGTTTCCTTTCAGCACTTGCTGAGCATTATATCCGGGCCTGGCACTTGCCTGTGTTTATGCGACAGCTTTCATATTTTAAAATAACAAACAAAAATCCCAGCAACTCTATTCCCAGCACAATTAGTAAGATCAGATTAAAAGAACGGAAAAAACAAAAAACCCAAGCCCCCCAGATTATGATGAGTTCATATATGTCGAGTACTAGAGTCTTTATGACTAATTCCTCGGGTATTTTGAGCCACTTTGCTGGGCTGTGTTTATTTTCTCTGAAGGTAGAGGTGGGAAGTGTGGCTCTGCCTGGTCGGAGGTCACATTGGGTTGTTGTACTCAAGAGATGAGTGTTTCTGCTGTGTCCCTGATTGGTTGGACCAGACCTTGATGCAGGTTGCTGAAGGTGTGATTCTCCTGATGGTGGATAGACGTTTTCCACTGAAGTCAGGAAGGCAGATGATGCTGCTGACCTGCTGCCTTACAACCCTTTCCATCCTTCTCCTCCCTGGTAGAGAAAATACCTCATTAGGTTTAGAAGGTGTGGAAAAAAGGAGAGGGGACAAAAACTCAGTCCTTTCACCTGACAAAAAGAAAAAGAAGACAGTTTTGGAAGGATCTGTTGGTTAGGTGAGAACTTCTTTCAGTTGCTGGGTTGTTGTTCTCTTCCTTTCACATCACCTAGCACCTATGAGGCATCTGGAGGTGGTGGCTCCATGTTGTGCGTATGCTCACTGTTACATTAATTTAAATAAATCATGGAAATTAAAAAAAAAAAAGAAAAAGAAAAAAAAACCTAAAACCTTCCTTCTGTGCAAAAATAAATCAAAAGATAGGAGTTTCCATGGGAATAAACATTGTCCAACGTGGTAAGAGCTGTTGTGTAATGGCCTGTCCCTTTCTTCTCTCTGAAGGTCCCAACCCCATGCGTCCCACTGGTCTGGAATAACGTTTGGAGGAGCCTGGCAGTCTGGTCCTTTTCGTAGCTCCAGAGGATTTTTAGGATCATGGGATGCATGGACATATGGACCCACATAACCCTCTGGAGGATGCCGGCTGTGGGTGAAAGCATCTGGAAGTTTCTACCATCTTTTTACCCTGTTTTTTCCTGGGTCACCCTGTGTCATTTGTGGCCCTGTCCTGAGGATTATAGCATACAGTCACTTACTGGAATACCTCCCTATGCATCTTCTTGAAACGGAGCCATCGCTTTACCCAGCTGGAAGATATTTTCTCCCAGAGCTTTTCCAGTGCAGCAGCACTCCTGTCCAGCAGGTAGGTAAATAGTTTTCTCATTGACTGCCCAATTTGCTTTCTTGATCTTCAGTTCAATTATTTTTTTTTCCTTACTAGCTTCTGCTAAAGGGAAGACCTTCCAAAGTCCCTGGTACCATACTCTGAAGGTGGCTTTTCTATGTTGGGACAGACCCAATTTGAGATATAGGTTCTCGGGGAGCAGTGGTGTCAGCTCCTGAAGGTTTTGATGCTCAACCGTAGCCTCATACGTAAGGGAAAGAATGGATCTGATGTGCTTTAGTCCTCCAGCTGGATCCTCCAGGACTCTTGGGCAGCTGTGTTTGTAACCCACAGCTGCCGCCAGCCGTGTATGGATCAGCTTATCGGGCTTCATCATCTCATTTCAAAAAAGATGACACAAGTGTTAAATCCATTTTTTCTCTTCTTAGTTTAACAGAATTTCTGCTGGAGAACATAATTTTGAGGATGACTTATCCCATAAAAAAGGAGATGTCTTTAGCTCTAAAACTAAAATTATTCTTGTTCCATATAGTTGTATATAACTGAATAGCACTAGTGATAACAACCAAATTTGCATTTTTAGAGTAATTTACAATGAGTTAGATGTTTTTGTGAAGATTACAAGTTTTTTTTCCATTCTTTCTAGGAGAGAATTGGATCATTGTTTTGGTGTCTGTGGGTATCAATTTGCTGTGAAAATCATTCTTTTTGGCACCTATGCTGGTTTGGTCAAGTGCTCAGGTGTGCTGGTGAATAGATCGCTGCTTCGACAGGAGACACAAAAAATTAGCTCTTTGTATCTAACTTTTATTTTTACTGTACAAAGAGGAGGTGCTGAAGGAAAAGGGCTGAAAATGCTTTGCTGTACATTTATTCTGCACTCCCCTCAGCATTTGTGAGGCATTAAAAGTTTCATCTTCTTGCTTTGTAAGCACAATTTTGCATCAAAGGAAGGAAATGAGGGGGGTAGGGTGGATAGAGCATGTTCAGTGGGAAACATAATCAGTTGCCTTGCTTTTCAATTTGACTTGTAGGCCAGGTGGAGATGGTAGACAAAGACTGGGGATAAAGATGTTCTTTGCTTTATCAGTGAGCAAAGTCAAGTGCTTGCTGTGCTTGTAAGAGAGGCTGGAACTAACAGCGAGGAGGTGAACAACAGCATCCTGCCAGGCTGGTGGGGATGGTCCATGGTCAAGCCCCATGCGGTACGGTCACAAGCCAAGGCAGAGCCTTCTCCCATAGGACTGCCTGGAGGCTCAGCCCAGCAGTGCCACACTCTTTTGCTTGCTCGCATGGACTTTGTGGCTCTACTGCAAAGACATCCCCTGGAACCAGCTGTTTATTTGCAGGTAGGAGTTTTCCTTCCTTAACCTGAATTAAAAGCCTTCCCATCACTGAAATCCCCGGTGTTTTATTAACTAGCTCCTAACAACTTATAAAGTACCCAGGAAAGACGGATCATTTGCAGTTGTTCTTTTTATCTACAATTAAAGTAAACACCATTGATATTTAAAATCCTTTTTTTTTTCTGGTCAGCTGTTTGATAAAGACATTGCAAACCCGATCTCCACTTGTTGCTGTAATATGTGAAAAGGTTCTTCGTCAGCAGCACACTGCAGTGGAATGAGCTTTTATCTTTTATAAGTAACTAGGAGTGAATGGGGCATCAGTTGCTCTGCTGTAATGCTGTCAGGCCCCTTTGGTGCCTCTGGAGGTGTCTTCTGGAGACTGAACAAAACCTGCCTGTGACCTGGGTAACCCGGAACAGTCCCAGGGTGCTTGACCTCTGCCTTGTAGGGTCTGCACTCACACCAAGCAAGGAGAAAAGCCGTGGTAGATGCATCCTGAAGTTTGCGTTCTGCATCGCCCCTTGCAGCGTGACTCCCATGTCACACTGAGTGCACCTGGCAGGCACCTGGGATACCTGGGGGTGGCCCAAGAATTAGAGGTGGGCCGGGAATGATGTTTCAGTTGCAAATGTACAGCTGTCCTTTACAGGGAGGAAAAATCATCTCAGGTTTTCTTCAGAGCAGGTATCACTCTGCATAGATGTGGGCCAGCTTCAGAGGGTAAGTAGTTTAAGGGCTTTCCTATTGGTCAGTGTGAGCATCTGGGCAGGGGGGCTGCCAGCTGCATCCCTAGGTGCTAATTAAAAGATGAACCCCATCAGCATTCAAGATATTTGCTGGTAAAGTAGCAAAGGTTTGCTTTGAGTCAGGTTGCAGATCCTTGGATCAAAATATCCTTAAGGGGGGTTGGTCTGTACACAGATGCATGTTATTAATAATAATAAAAAAATACAGAAGGCTTCTATTTGGCTGCCTGGGAGGGTTATGTATGTGGGTGTGTGTTTCAAAAGCACATAACTGATTATAAAAATCATTGATGGACTAAGTCGGTATTAAGGATGGTTGGATGACAGTGAAAAGCAGCCCTGGCACATTGCAGGGATGTTCTTGTCATGACTAACTCCTCTCACTCTCACCCCAGTGGAATTTTTCAGTGCCCAGCACAGACCAGCACCGAAATTGCAGGTTTGCAGAAGTTTTTAAATCTCTCCCCAGCTGGCAGCAAATTAAGGAATTGCAAGTATTTATTGGTTTAAGGATAAAATATAACCTCAAAGCTATAAAAAATTTTGACAATGAGGCTTTTTTAACTGAGTCTTTCTTTATGGTTTTGTGAGTCAAATGTGTCAAAGCCTGACAGAAGAAGAGGTTTTAATCTACAGGTGCTGTCTCTTGCTTGATGGTTTCCTGCTTCTGAAATTACTTCCAGGTTTTTTGGAATTGGGGCTGAAACTAGTTTCGGCTTTCAGTTTGTGAGCAACCTTGCTTGCCACTTCAGCAGGCTGGGTTTGTGAGGGTTGGGGGCAGCAAATGCTAGTGCTTTTAAAGATTCTTATTTTGGCTGCCAAAAGTCCATTTGCCACTTTTAAAATATTTACAGCTGAATTTTTGGATTCACATCTTCCTTTGCTTGTAGAAAGTGCTGAAGCTGCCAATGCTGAAATTTTACTTTGATCTTTCTTCCCCTGTCCTGCATGGGGAGTTTGGAGGAGAGCATGCCCAGGGTGAAGGATGTTGATCTACATGTGCTCATCCTGCACAGGTTGACTTTTGCTCATCATGCAGCAGTGAAAGCCAACACGAGCAAAGCAAATTAAAGGTGGATCTCAGTCCTTACTTTATGCTAAAAACATCAACTCTGTTTGCAGCGTGCATTTTTTCTCCTTAAGAGCTGTCCCTCCTTTGGGGCAGTTATTAATGAATGCCATTTGGGCCCAAACTTTGTGCCTTTACTGCAGGACATGTAATTGGGGATACATTAGGCCATATTTCTGTTTATTTATATAAGTAAATAAGTATTTATATATTTTTAAATATCTGGATTAATCCTCCTCGTATGTCTTGAATGATCCTCTACTGATTGTTTCAAGACCTTGCTTGGAATTTTGTATTAACCAAAGCATTCCAGTCATTACTTTGAGAATAAAAACCTTTCTTTATGTGTGATCTTTGCTGTTCCATGAGCACCTGCAGGTGCTGACTTACTATGCACAGTAAATACTGAACTATCTGCTGACTTACTGTGCTCTTCAGATTGCGAAGAAGCAGTGACCTATCACGAGACATATTGTTAATGCCAGCAAGAAAGCAAGAGGTATCTGCTCGGCTTTTGAATTCTTTGCGTTGCTTTGAGGGGTTCTGTGCAGAACTGAAGGTGTCGACAGGCTGTTTTCTTGTGCTCCCATCTGCTGAGCAGTCTTATGTGGATTAGTATTGAGGAACTCTTAGTGAAATTTGTCTCATGCCACGAAAATGTAAAGCCTCCAAAGCTGGCTGGCATCCCAGGGCTGTGAGAGGCCCTTGGAGGGGCTCTTGGTAAAGGTGGCAGGATTTGCACCGTCCCCAAAGCTGTGAACGGGACATGATCTGAAGAGTTTCGGATTAAGCTTTAATCATCTCCAAGCTGGTTTGGTTGCTTACATGGGGCAGCAGACGAAAACTGCTGAGCAGGAGTGGCTGCCACGGGGCCAGTCTGCCACCATGGGAGGGCATCTGCCTAATCTTCTTGTCCTGCAGTGTGGAGCCCAGTTCAGAAACACAAAATGCCGTTTTGGGCAATATTTTATCCTCAGAGTGTTTCCTGAGCCAGAATCAAACCTCTCACCTGGCCTTCTAGTTTTTCCCTGGCATTGTTTTGGGTATCCTGTGGTTTTGCTGTCTCTGCTTTTGCAGGGTACCATCATTGTGCTGCCTCCTCTTCACCTTTGAAGTGTCAAAGCCAGGAGGTTGGATTAGAGACCTGAGGCTCCAGCAGCAAAAACGGGACCTGAGTGTGTGCAAAAAAAAAGTACATGTATTTATAATGGTTATTGTAGACAAGCTGGAAGATGAGGCACCGCTGCATTCCAGCCCTGGTGCCTCTGGAAAGTGGATCTCTTACTATCCGGATGAGAAGTGTATCTCCAGCCCAGGCTCAGCACCCCAGTTTGCCTGTCTGGGGGGGTTCCCTGGCGTGCTGAGTAATGCTGGAGACCCTGCACTGCCCTGGCTTGGCCCCCTCCACAGCTTGGATGTGCCCTCCTGCCACTGGCAGTGTCCTTGTGGCACATGGATGCAGAATTGCTATCATCCTCCCCAGTTGTACCATCTCTTGGCTTGCATTAGGCTTTTTGCAAAGAGCAGCTCTTTGTGGTGGCCCCTGTGCAGTTTTATCCAGGGCTCCATTTGCATCACCATCAGGTGGTTTTCATTTGACCTTTGCTCTGCTTAAAAATTGAGTACCGAGGTACTAGGAAGAGAAGTAATCTCCCAGATAAGTACTTTTTCCCTGCTCTTCTGTAATTCATGGGGGAGCTGGCTTACCCTGCCTGTGGATGACTAAGGAGGAAATTCTTTTTTGGTTAGGATAATGCTGACAGTTCACTGGAATTTTTTTTATCATGGGTTTATCACTTCCTCCCTACGAATTCTTAACTTTTATGTGCAGGGCAGGAAAAAAAATAGTGGTGACCACAAGTTATGGAATTTGCCTTCTGTGGAAAATAGGCTGAACAGCTAAATGATGCTGTCAGGTTTGCCATGGTTTGTATGGAGGATTTGCTTCATATCCAGTTATATAAACAGGCTGTGTAAGAGTCATGAATATTCTAGCAGCTATCATCTTTCAAATGTGTTTTTTTAATGTTGGAGTTAATTAATGCACATATCCCTTGCATATAGGTGAGTGTAAGCCTGCTCGTCTTTCAGATGGGGAGGAGGTTTGGATTTATCACCCGTCTCTCAGAGATGGCAGGGTCAAAGTCGAGTTTATGTGTAAAGAGTTTCTGGGTCACCCCGTTAATCTCCCTACCTCCCTTTTTTTATAGAGGGGATCTGGATGTGTGTCTAGAGAAGGCAGATGGAGTTTGGCCGGGGAGGCTCTGCCTTTTGGTTAAACGTGTGTGTTCTTGCAGTGTTTGCTTCCCAGTGGTGCTCGGTGATTGCGCTGTTGATCCTTCTGCAAAGGCTTGACACTGCTGCTGAAAAGCTTAGACACTGCAAAGCATTGTTTACTTATGAAAGTGTTATTATATTTTGAATATCTATTATTCATCTCTTGTGCTAAAAGTGACATTATGTCATAAAATTGCTCTTAGATTTCAGCGCTTTGAGGAAAAGCTGTTTTTTTGTCTCAGACTCTCTGTGACAGTACTGGAAAGTGCCTTACCCTTTGTATCTCTGTAGACCCCTTTTATGAATTGTGAGTGACAGCAGGAAAGTATAAAAGAGTGCAGAGGAACTGGTTTTGATGTTTATAAAAGGCTTTGATGAAAGATGCAGCACACAGACTTGATATTATTTCCTATTTTTAACTTCTTAGGAGCATAAAGCACTCAGATCCAATATTTATGTAAAAAGGGAAAGAGGGGGGCTGTATTTCTTCTTTTTTTTCCCCTTTATATTTCTTTTTTAGGGCCAGGTGAATTAAAATAGAAAAGTGTCTCTCTTCTCTGCCCTAGTAAAATTTTCTTCCGTGAAGCATCAGTAAAGCCAGCTCAATGGTGTTAAATGTATGGATGATGTTGGAGGAGACCAACTGCAGTTTTGAAAGCTCCTTGTTCGCAGGTTTGTGCCTTCAACCTCCCAGCCATGGCTGGCTCCAGTGGACCCAGCAGCCATGGTGTTGTGCGTGGTGATGCCTGTCCTTCCAATAATGGGGAGTGAGAGTCAGAGATATAAAACACAGGAAAGCCAGGGCACCTCCTCTCCTTCCTCTAAAAGTCAGATCACAGTAGAGGCATCTCTCTAATAAGTGGTTTTGTTTGCCCCACAGAGATGCAACGCTGTGTGCTGGCTGGGTAATCACAGTTTTACTGATGAAAGTGCTTTTGATTATTTCCAGCTTTCTTGTTGCAGTCTCCTCTTAAGTCTCATCTGCCAGCATGGCTGGCTTGTGGTGGGCCTCCGTACTCCTGCATATTCCCGTGCAGGTACACGAGGAGGCTTCATGGCACTTTGCCGTGTGTGTGTGCAGAGGCACATCGGGATAGAAAATACGTGTGAGGGTGAGCGTGGGCTGTGAGTGCATGTGTGGCATTGGCACAGACATGTCCACGATTGGTCCTTCATCCATGCGCGGGCCCTCACGCTGCATATCAGGACTCCTAATGAATGGCAGTGCACAAACCTCTCCTTGAGATCTGCCTGATGACAAAAGTCATCCTCTTGCTTGAAACTCCACATTTTATATTTTATTGGGGCTAAATGCCTTGAAACACCCTGTGTAAAGGAGGATGAGTCCTGTTATCCCTTGGAGAACCCCAGGATGGAGCAACATTGCTGGGTCCCATCTTGCTGCAGTACTGATGAAGAATTCATTGTGATGAGATAGGCACAGCAACAGCTGTCAGTGGGGGTTTTGAGTTCTTCAGCAACATGCAGTCATCCAAGGGGCTGTTCAAAGCAGGTGCTGCTCTGAGGTAGCTGGATTTGAGCAAAGACATCCCAACTTCTCACCCATCTGAGAGGAGTAAGCACTTTCTGCTCTGTTCTTCGTGCAGGAGCTTGTATATGAAACCACAAAAACAAAAGGAATTACCAGCCTAGGGTGGTCATTGGAAGTGTATTTGCTTGGGTGTTGTCTCCCAGTCTCTGCTGTCCCTCTAAAAGCTTGCCAAGCTGGACGCGGAGGTTTACAGGGTGAGATGTTCATTTGGGATGTGTTGGCATAGGACTGTGCCTGCTCGATAGCCTTGCATCTTGTGTGCTCCTCTGTGGTGATGAGTCCCCAGTTACATTCCAAAAGGACGCCTCTGGTCACACATGATTAAAGGCGGTGAAACACAGTCTTATTTTTTTCTTGCCTCACCCATGAAACTGTGTGACACCATACGTAAGCAGCTGACTTGTTGGACTTGGCTAGCTTATGGCAGTAGTGTGTCAGCTCATACAGGTGTCTTTTCAACTTCTGACAGGCTGTTCAGTTAGGCAAAAAGTTTGGGTATCCCTAGTTCTTTTGTAAGGTATGGGAGGACTTCTTTGTTCCACTGGAGTGGACACTATGGTAAATTGGAAAAGCTGTTGCTGAGTCCAGAAGAGATGGGTCAGGGTAGAACTTGTTAAGCTGAAGTGACAGACATTGTCCGTGCCCCACCTGTGGCACAGGTGTTTGGGGTGTTCTCACCGTGCCTTGGTGCCTGCTGTTCAGCAGGCTGGGTGCTTCAATTGCATTTCCAGCAGCAATCCATATGCCTAGAGCACGATGGGGGCCCCCCAAAACCCGGGGCTCTGTGTCATTGAGCAGAGCTGTGCCAAAGTGTCTGATGAAACATGGACCTTGGTTGGCAAGAGCTGCGGTTCCTCTTCTTTTGAAAGAAGCTGGGAAAGGCTCCCCAGAACAACCACTGGAAAAAGTGTCCAGATGAAAGATCTGGTAAGTCTCAGTGTCCCCTCTGCAGTGTTTTCAGGCTCTTCTGTAATCAGCTGTCATTTCAGGATCTGGGCGTATTGGACCTCAGGGAGTATGGATTGAAACTTAAACAAACAGTGATTCTTCTATAAATATTTAGCTCACACTGTTTAGGAGCTGCTGGGAGTTGGAGACAGAAAATAGTTTAAAGTTCATGACTGTCTGGAAAAGCTATTGGAGGAAGGCACTTGGTCACCAGATTGCCTGGCATGTAGGTTTTTTCAATAGCTAATCCTCTTTTTTTTATCCCCTGAGGAACAGGACGTGTTTAAGCATCCTTTGGAGAGACATAAGGTTGCGTTTTTCTGGTGCTTACATGGCTGCACTGGGGACTCAAATCAAAGAAGTTTTCTTCAAGAGCAGACCTGGTATGGAGTGGATGGTGCACGCTGGCCGTACACATCTTTGCAAACTTGGACTGGTCATCTGGAGTTCATAGATCTGCATGGGAGAGGGGGATGTATCTCCAAGTATGTGCTTTTATCTGGATACCGTGACAGAGGCTTGTGCCTGGGCCAGCTGCTGCTGAAGGAGGTGGGGTCCCTGATGGGGTTTGTGTAGACAGCATGAGATCTTGGGCTGCCACATTGTTCCTGCTCTTGCAAAAGCCTTGATAGTGAGGTAGACCTATCTCTGCCAGCCTTTTTTGTCTCTTAAATATGGAGATAATACACTTTTTTCACTTTGCAGAGCTCTTTAAAGAATAGGAAAGAATGAAATGTGCTGATAAGGAAGGTACTGGTAGCTGAGACAGGCAGAGGCATACAGGCTTTGAATAAACAGGGAACTTCACCATGCACAAGAGTCTGGGATTATTGATTTAAAAGAAGAGAAAATTGATTATTTTCTCTCTCCCTCTGTCTTGCTCTTCTAAAACAAAGTACTTGCAGTTGAACTAGATGATGGTTGTAGGTCCCTTCCAACTATCCTATCCTATCCTGTCCTGTCCTGTCCTGTCCCGTCCTTCTAATATAACAGTAAACATGAACTGTTTGCCATCCCCTGTGAAACGTCTTACAACTGTTTGCACCACCCCTGCCCCTGATTACAGCATCCTGGGGCTTTCTGTACCGGGATGATTGGTGTGCCCTGTCTCTGTGGTCAACTGCTTTGCCTGGAAGATAAATGGCAGATGAGAAAATGTGAGGGAAGGACAGGTAAGAAAAATGTAAATTTCTCATTTGTCAGGTTGTTGAAACTGCTTTTGAGATTTGAGAGAAAATGTCAGTATTTGAGTTGGAGGTGGTGGCAAGCTTGATGGTTTTTCTCTTTCAATGGTTTCTTTTAGTGCCCTTCCTAATTTAAAAGAAGGCATTTAAATTATTAATGTTTTATGACTGAGGCAGAGGGATTCCAAAGCCTTTGGTAAATCTCTGCTAAAGCATCTATCTTAAAAAAGAGCTTCATATTTTTTCCTGACTCCATCTTTGACAGAAGCTCCCCTTCTGTGAGAAGCACTGAATCTACAGAGGTGGACAAAGAGCTTGATTTATGTACAAGGTAATTTTCTTGAGTGGTGTTTGGCCAGAAAACATAAAGATGATAATGATTTTTATTTTTTGGCATAGCCTTTGCAGATCTCTGTGCTTCTGCCTGTGGCTGAAGCAACACTGTGCCATGGGTGAGTGCCAGCACACGGTCCGTGATGCTCAGGTGCTGGCTGTGAGAGATCGGTACCCTTATCTGGTCTTTCTGGCTGCAACATCCTGGAGAAGAGAGGCAGCTGAGGCTTCAGACACTCTCACCAAAGCTGTAGTTAGAGATCAGGCCTCCCATTAGATTTGCTACACATTTTCCTCCCTATTCTCTTTATGTATGTCCTGATTTTGTACCAAATCTCCTTCTTGTTACTTGAACTGAAGAGTAAAGTATTATAACTCTGGCTTGGGGCAGCTGTCCAAGGGGTATATTGGGATACACTTGGCCTTTGAAAACAAGGACTTCAGTCTCCAGCCCTGTCAGTCCTTCTGGCTCCTGGAAGTTTTTCTTCCAAATGGTTATTTCAAACCTCAGAGAAGAAGTTTGTGTTTTTTCAAAGCTATGATTAATACCATTTTTACGCTTCGTTGCAAAATGCCACACAATGAATGAGACCAGCAGGGTGGTGGTTTATGGGTGGGAGGAAAAAATAATCAAACAAACACTTTCAAATGCTGTTTTGGAAGAGTGATGTGTGTGCGCATGTTTTATAATCTGCTGTGAACTGTGGGGTTGCGTTCCTATTAAAAGGAAAGGGGGGAAAAACGGCTTAAACCTCATCTATGGAAAGAATGTCAGAAATAGTTGAGAAGCTGAATAATTACAGTCTTCTTTGCGGGTCAGTGAAAACGAAGGATTGTGATGCAGTTGGCTTTGCAATTAAAAAGTCACAAGATGGCTGAAGCTGGAAGGGACCTGTGCAGGTGGTAGGTAGCTACAGCCTAGGACCATGTCCAGATGGCTTTTGCATATCTCCACAGATGGGGACTCCACAATCTTCCTGATCAAGCTTGGTCACCCTTACAGTAAAATTAGGCATAGTGCATGGTATTTCAGCACATTGGCCATAGGTTCCTGCTCATTACTGCTGCAGTCTGGAGAGTTTGTGGGGGTGTGTGGTGTTGGGATGGAGTGTGTCGAGCACACGGGGAGCACGGGTCTGCAGCTGAACCCCGTGGCTCAGGCTCCGCAGTGCTTGGCTGGGACTTGGGAGAGTTGGGCTTGGCGTAAGATGCCAGAAATGGTCCCTTCAGCAGTGTGCAGGGAGTCTTGCTGCCTGATGGCCAGGTTTGGGAGCTTATGGTCCCCCGATCTGGTTTTGAGGCTATGCTTATAGCTGAGCCTCCAGCCAGCTCTGCTGTCTTTTGCTTCCCTTCCCTTGACACTGTGTGCCTGTTCCCAGCTGACGAGTCACTTTGCCACAGGAATCTGGGACTCATTTATCAGCATAAAGTGGGGCTAATTACACCTTTAAAAGGTGCAGCATCAGTGGTGCTGCAGCATCAGGTGCTTCCTCAGAAAACTCTGTGTTGGTGGCAAATCCTGGGGAAGAGAGGCCCAGAGGTTTCTTCTGGCTGTGTGCCTAATGTGTCCCCATCTTGGGGACAAAGAGGATGCTAGTGCATGTGGGAGGTCACCTAACCCCCTACAGACATTGGGGTCAGCACAGATTTGCTTCCTGGTGGCTTCGTGTGCTTCCCTCACACATGGAAAACATGCAAAGCCTAAGACTACACTCAGCCTCCACTTGGTCTCTAGTGTTTCCTCCTGTCTTCCATCCATGGAGAACAGTAGCCCTTGTTTGTTGCCCTGGGTGTATATATATATTTTTTTTCTCTAAGCCATGTTCTTTTCATCCTGTTTTTGTTGCTGATAAGTGATGGGAATAGCAGCAGTGAGATGATGGCCCCCAGTGAACACTCCCACTGTCCACAGACGTGTCCCATATAGCCCTTGTGCCAGTGACAGGGGTATTTTCTAGTTAAAAATAGACCACAGACAATGTCACTTCCCGAGGACTGTGATTTATCATTTAATAACAAGTAGTTACTCATTTCCTTCAGTAAACTTTCTGGAAGTTTTTTTTTTCTTTTTCCCTTTGCTTCCTTTTTTTTCAAATTTCCTTCAAAATCCTGCATTACCTATCAGAGCCACTGTGTCTGTTAAATGAAGTGTTCCCTTTTCAAGTGGAAATCATATTTATTATTTAAAGGTAATGAAAATAACAAGTCTTAACCCGTTGGGCATGAGCTTTTCTTTGTAAGTGCCTGCAGCCCTGAAGTCAGCCCAGCCAAGGGAAATAGCAACAGAGAGCTGGGTAGGTAAGACTTGAAGACCTGAAGATGCTGATCCTAAATGGGGAATGGATGATTTGCTTGACCTGACTTTAAAGAAAATTTCAAGTAACTTTAGAACTCATATTGTCTTGAGTTGCCGGCTGTTAGCTGTGATACCTCCTGGTGTGCCAAGTTCTCTTGAAGGATGGAGAGCCTGCAGAACTACTAGTCAGTCTCAAACCAAGTCTGGTATTTTAGTGACTTTACCGAAGAAGTGCTGAAAGCTGTAGAGTAGTTCTTGAGGGAATCCTGACAGCTCAGTAAACAAACTTGGGAAATGGGCTGAAGATGAAATCATTGTAAGTGGGTACTTAAGCAGCTAAAGGAAATCGTTCTCTGTTGGATCAGGAAGGCTTTTTCAGGGTCAGTAGCAGATTAGATGGTAGACTGCAGATGATACGGAAGATGAAATGCAACCAGGGACACTGCAGGTACTTCAGGTCATAACATGTTCTCTTACAGTTGCCTTAATGAGCTTCAAGGGTAGTTTAAAGATAGGAAAAATAAATTCAATAAAGACAAGTGCAAAGCAGCACTCTTGGAAAACAGATCCACATACCCAAAATAAGCAGTAACTCTCAAAATGAGCAGGTTAACTACAGAAAGGGATCTGTGAGCTACAGTGAAACACAAGCTGGTTGTGAATTGCAGTCAGATGCTGTTACAAGACAGACAGATCTTGAATAGCCCAGAGAAAAATGGCAAAGGTAGTAATTCCAGCTCTTCAATCTTTGCTGTCCTATAAAACCCTGTTTGAAACACAGCATCCAGTCTCAGCCCCTCTATTTTAACTATGAAAGCAGGCAGCTTGGGAAGATGAAGCTTCTGTTTTGGAAAATTTACTTACGAGGAATAGCTGGAAGATTTGCATATGTTAAACCTAGGGAGAAAAAACCCAACAGCCCACAGGTGTCAGTCCATGGTTTAATGTGATGCTGTCTTCAGCAGTAGTTTTGGGGCTGAGTATCTCTGCTCTCCTGGTATTGACTGTTCTGCAGCTCACTGTATGGTCAGTTGTGTAGTCACAACTTGTGTCCACACTGTGAGCTGGGACAAGGAACTTCTCTTAGTATAGAAAAAGCTGAAGTGTCTCCAAACTTATTTCAAAGTAAGGCCACACAAGTTTGCCTGGACAACAGATGGCGTGCAGGAGGATGGAGGGCAAGGAGAGGAACCTGGAGATTGTGAGGAGCTGGTAGAGTTGAAACTTGAAGGGAACACAGCAGATTTGAGACATCCAGGAAGGTGGTGTGAAGAGTGCAGCACACAATGTCTCTCCATGTCTGAAGAGAGGACTAGACAAAAATTGCATACAGGGAATTGCTTCTCTGGGCACTGTCTTCCAGTGCATCGTCTCCGTCATGCCTGGTAGCAGCGAGGTAGGCTGGCATTTCTCAAAGTGCAGGTTCCAGCTCCTGGTGGTGGTGGTGAAGGAGAATGAGTGATGCTGGAGCTGACCCAAGAAGCATTAGAAACCTCTTTGTTAGTGGCACAGCAGCCCTTCCTGGGTGATGGGGCAAGTGGTGCTCGTCTCTGGGAACTGCAGCCGAGTCCTGCTTGCTCTTGGCAGGGCTGAGCCAGTGTTGCCTTGGAGAGCAGCACAAAGACAAGCCAAGAGAGGGTTTAGGGCTTGGTGGCTGTTTGACTTCCCTCCCGGCCCAGCATTTCTGCAGTCCTTGCATCCAGATTTTGGCATGGCTTCTGCCTCTGTCAGTGCTGCTGAGGCTGAGTGTCTCACCGCCTCTTGATGTTCTGAATCCAAATTTCTGTCATTACTGCATTGCACTTGGCTTTTTGGCTCTTGGGAGTAGTTTGGTTGACCACAAATTGGTCACTCTGTGCCGTGATGTAAGCTGATGATTTCCTCCGCTGCGGATGCTAAACCAAATACCCCTGCAACTGCTGCCTGATGGGGATGTTACTGGGCTGGTGTTTGCAGCCGATGGGAATGTGCTGGAGCTGTGCAAGACTTAGTGATTCAAGCTGATACTTAGGTTTATGATGAAACGCTAAATGCCTGGTCTGTTCTGTCCAACCAGCTCTACCCCTAGGGAAAAAAAGGGGGTTTACTGTAAGAAGAAAGGATATTCCGGTATTGGTTGGTTGATAATGAGAACACAGAGCATCAAAGCTGAAACAGTGTGTGCTGGGTTTTGAAATCACTGGAGGATATAGAAGTGCCTTGAAGAGGAAGATCATAGATAGACAGACCTACAGGATGCGCCTGGTTGATTTTTTGTAGGTTGCGGAGCTTCTCCCTGAGGTTTGCAGGATTCCCTTGCCTCGCTACATCTCTGCACAGCTCAAAGCGCAGTGTCTGTGTCCGCGATCTTGGAGGATATAGATGTGAGCCTTGCTAGGAAGATCTAGGCTTCAGTTACAGTCTTGTTGATGCTAAAATTCCTCTGAAAAAAAAAAGCTTACTGTGCTTGCTTGTGACATGTTTGACATGTTGGCACTGAATCCGACTTGCGTTAATCTAGGTTGCTTAAAAAATAAAAGAAGCATGGTAATTTGTCTTAAAAAGTGTACAGAGAAAGTGAAGAAGAGAACAAGTTGGTTGCTAATTATTGCCTTTTCAAGGCTGATAGGCTGGGGCTTACTCTTGCAAGAAGTCATATCCCCAGACAGTTCCATATAATATCACCAGATGAAGGAGTGACCACACACGAATCTTACTGGTGGCAGGGCTGGTGTGGCAGGACTGCTGATAGTGGAGCTGCAGAGCTCTTCAGTACGGTCAGCAAAGTTGTAGTGGCATCTCAGAGATGTGTCTTTGGACACAGAGAAAACCCATTTTCTGCAAAGCACAGTGGGTGGTTTGGATGATGCTGAAGGCTCCAAGGTGCATTCCTGAAACCCCAGGATGCTGTACAGGTGACTCAACAGCATCAACTCTAAATGAGGAAGTGCAGAGTCTAGCAACTCCTGGACTTCAGAGGACAGAGTAAAGGTAGGACTGCAAAGACATTGGCAAAAAGGATTTTTAAAGTGTTTTTAAGGAAGACAAACTAATAACAACTAGCTTCCTCTTTAGAAGTCCCTTTTCAAGGAACAGATCTGTTATGTTAATAACAGTGGTGAATGTAATTATGTGTAAAGATGAAATCTTGGCTTTGGTGACTTTCACAGGACTAGTACTTCATGCAAAGAGATGTTCTTGGAAGCCAACCTGTAAGTATAGTCATGGCAGGAGGAGTAGGATGCAGGACTGAGTAGGACTTGTCTGATACCCACAGGAGATGTTTAATGTTGTTTTTACCTTGATGCATTTGTCCCAGAGCTGTTGGTACTGCAGGGTATTCTGAGCAGGTGGATACCAAACAGCGTTTGTGACCAGGTGGCTCATCCATCCTCTGATCAGTTTTCCTGTAAGAACATCTCTCAGGCAGGATCAGCACCTCTCCTGGATGGTACCTGCAGAGAGCTCTGTGGTGTCTTCCTGGGGTGGATGCTGGTGTGCTCAAGACTGCCATAGCTTTGCTTTCACCTGCTCATCTCCCCATAGGCTTGCTCAGGGTGCTGAAAGCAGGGAACCTCAACAGCCACTCCACCCCAGCTCTTTTTCCCCATCATTGTCTCCAGTTTTCTATTCACGTCCCTCCAGCTCTGTGGCTGGGGGCTGCTGTGATGACAGTGAAGCCTTGCCCTGGCATCTTCCTTCTCCTCTCTTCTATTCTGCTTTTCCCTCCCTCTGCGGCTGCCGAATTGCTCTAAGCAACTTTGGCTCCTGTCCCAGGAACAATCTCTCAACACACACAAACCAGAAAGGCTAAAATAACACTTTAAAATTGTTAAATAAATAGCAATGGAGTTCTGCTTAAATGGGAAATGCAGCTTAATTTGTTAAAGGCTTTTTATCCTCCCTTGGATAGAGATTCGGCTGGGTGTGTGTGTGGGTGTGTGTGTGTGTGTGTATGTGTGTGTGTGTGAAGCATTTCTTGTAGCTTGTAAGCTGCATCTCGTGGCCCCAAGTGGGCAGAGAAGGTTATGTGAGTCTGAGTTACTAAACACTTACGGTAAAAGTGTAGTCATCCTGAACCTCAGCCAAAGAGCTGGAGGTTTTGTAAGGTTTTTTTTGTTGTTGTTTTTGTTTTTTTTTTTTTCACATTTTCCCTCCTCTCCCTGCAGGACGCTGCTTCGTCACTTGCATTCGTCACCCCGGCCCAGCAGTAACTCTTTCCAGACTACCAGCAGCAGTCCAGGCACTTACATCCTGCCCCATTCCGTCTCCAAGGGCTTAAGAGCTTTGTGCATAGGGCAAGTGCATCCCCTCTCCCTCAGCAAAGGAGAGGCTGCCAGCTCAAACAGAGGTGCCCATCTTTCTGAAACTTGAAAAACACTCATTTCTCTCTCACACCTTTTCAAGACTGGAGCAAAAATAGAATGGCAGTTACTGCCATATGAGAGAGTGAGAATGGGAGGCTCTGGATAAGCATTTGTAAAATATCCAGGGAAAATGGATGCCGGCAGCGGCTCTGCTGAGTAGGAGTGGGTGTACCAAAATGTATGTGTCAGGATGAGAAATGCATTTCTTGGGAAGGACATGAAGAACTGGCTGCTTCCCAGCACACAGCTCGCTCCTGGGGCTCATCCTGTGGGAGCTCTCTGCATTTTTTTTTTTTTAACACATGGCCTATCCCCAAACCACTCTTCTGAGAAGAAACTAATCTGTGTTTTGGGAGAGAGTTGCTTTTATTAACTCTCTGAATGGGGAAAAAATAACCTCCACTCCCTGTAGTGGGAATTGCACAAATCAGAATTTTACATTCCCTTCTCCAGACTACAAAGTCATTCCTGGAAGGATGAGCTGTGGGTCAGAGAGGGGCTGTGCCCTCCTGCCATACCTGCTGTGGAGAGCTGCCAGGTCTGGCTGTCAGTCTGAATGCATGATGAGAGCAGAGTAAAACTGCAGTCATGGCCTGAGCAGGTATACCCAAAATTAACATCGAAAGGAAAGGAGGGAATTGTCCAAATACAGCCTGCAAACCTTTAATTCTGTGTGACAGTAATACCCTGAGCCAGGTAATCTCCAGCATCAGTGTTGCTGCAGTGATGGAAGCAGCTGGTTCTGTGGGAAGACGAAGGTTTGATGGAAGGTATAGTAATCTATCTTAGATGTTTTAATTTTCCCTTTTCATTCCAAACGTAAGGAGCAGAGTTTCCTCCACCTTGAATGGGTCTTTTTATGTTCTCTTTTTATAATAGAACAAAAGTAGAACAAAATCGTGTTTCTTCAGTATATAAAATGAATCTGGCAGCCTGGCTTTGTACTTCAGCCTCCCAAAGAAACAAGCAAGCATAAAGCGAGAAGATACACTGCCTACTAAAATGTCCCACTTATTAAAAAACCCACAGTAAAATCCTCTGTGAACATCCTGTTTCGACTCTGCAGTAAAACTCACTGGTCAATTAACGGTGGATCTCCTGTTCCCATGGAGAAAGGCAGTGGCAGACTTAAGAGGTTGCTGTGGGAAAGGGGGAAAAAATAAAATTAAAAAGATCCAGTCCTGGTCTCGCAAACAAAGGTTGCCTTGGATTGCAGTCACATGTTGCAGTTCAGCTGATCTCGCTCATGCCAAAAGGGGAAAGATTTCTAGTACTTGCCTGAGCCCCACTGAACTGGTTTAGGGAATTAATTAGAAGAAAATTACTCACTTTTTGTGGTTTTTCCTATCTGGTTTCCCCTTAGATTCAACTGCCCTGCCTTGGCTCACTAGGTCAGGGGAGCCAGAGGCAGCTGGGACAGGATACGTGGCCATTGTGTGAATTTAACTGTGATTTAAAATTACACCACTGGCAAATGTCTTCTGGCTTTTCCCAGTTGGAGAAGTCATCTCTAGGTACCCAAATCTGGGATACCACTGAGCTTTGTAAATCATACCCGGTGGCTGAATTACATCAGCAATATTGGGGCAGAAGCACCTGAAAGAACATTTTGGGGTTAATTGCAATTCCCAGGCACATCAGATGAACTGATAAGCTGATGTTGGTAGAAACCTCACTGTGCATATGTCTGCATTCAGTAAATAGTTTTGGCCAGGTCAAGCTCCTTCCCTAGAGTGCACCCCTCTTTGCCGGGGGTGATGTTCAGAAGACCCTCATATGTCTGGACATCGTGTGAAATTACTCACAATCCACTGTTTTGGCTTCACAGAGTTGATAGTTAAGTGTGCATTACATGGTTTTTTGGGGCAAAGCCAGCAGGGTTTATCTCTGCTCCTGGGTGGTTTACTCAGGCCTTAGGGCTCACTTCTGATCTTTATAAGATGTATCAGGTCCCTGGGTTTCAGAGGGTCAGGGGGTACTTTGACTGAAGGGTATGATCTCATCAGAGCCAGATACTGAAAAACTCAGGATTTTGTCACCTTGCCCATGTGCGTGCTGTGTCTAGAGAGCTGCTGGGCTGGCAGTTGCCAGGAACACCACTGCCCAGCTCAATCCAGGCTCTTGCTTCCTTGGTACCATGCCATGTATCTTTATTTATTGTGGGGAAAAAAATCGAGTACTTGTAAGATCCCCAGACCTGTTAACAGGTTGGTGGTTATGTCCTTCCTTTTTTTTTTTCCTGAACTTGAACTGCTGCTGAACTAAAATTAAGGAGTGAAAAATCAAATATATATATAAATTTTAATTTTACAGTGAAAAGGCATATCTCTGCTTCTTGGGTGAGGTGGTATGAAATGCTTGCCCCATCCCAAGTGCTCCCTGGTGGCATCAAGCTCCTTGTTTGCAGCACCCCATGACAGAGATAAAAAGCTCTGTTGTATGTTCCCTTTGGGGCAATGTGGATTTCTCCTCAAAAACCTCAGTTCTGACGACCGGTTTTATAAATGCCTAAAAAATGAGGCTTGTACCTTATCTCTTGAGAGATCGTTGATGGATTCATTTCTCAGAAAGATATTTTATTCAGTCCTTTAATGCCACGCCACTCCCTTCATTCAGATGCCTGGAGTCTTTTATCACGTCTCCTCTTACTCATTGCTTAGCCAGGTTGGGCATATTTAGTTCTTTTAATCTTTCCTGCACCTCAGCTGTCTTTAATCATCCTTCTTGATGTCAGAACTTTGATGCCCACTTCTGCGGAAAACAAGCCTGGGTTTTTTTTTCTTTTGTGTGCGTGTGAATTGCTTGGGAAATGTCTCCGGCCGCTTGCCCAGGCTCATGCCTGGATTCCTCAAAAGCTCCTTCGAATGTCTCAGTGTGGATACTGGGGAAAATTTCTGGCTCACCATGTACACCACCGGAGTTGGCATCCTCTGGGATTAATTAACATGTTTATTTGTTGGGTGAGGGCAGCAACACATTCATCTCCCCTCCCCTCCTGCCCCCCCCCAAGATGTTCCATGGGTTGTTTCCAGGGGCAGATTTCTCTGGGCATCTGCAGAAGGGTGCGGGTGCTGATGGTGTTTATGGAGAACAGGCCCAGAAAGGTTACTGTAACCTGCATTGCCTTCCTGGACCTGCCAGCAACAAGGAGGGAGAGGTTTAATTTGCTTCTGTGATCTCAAAAGCAACGCCTGGTCATAACTGTTTATTGGTGCCTGTGCTGCAGGTCAGGGTAATGCTTCTAGACACTGGCGGGGATGGTGACACCTTCCTGCTGCAGGTATTGATGCTGTCTTTCCTGAGTAGTTCATCTATTTTGCACCCAAAAATAGTCATTCACAGCTTCTTAAATCAGTTTGAAGGTGAGGATTGCTGCTAGCTGGTACCAGGCTGAGCACTGCAGCCCTTCGGGGCAGGGTCTTCAAACTCACTGTCTGAAGCTGATGTGTGGAGGTGTCCAGAATTCCCTCCACATACCTCCTGGATACATGTTATTTCAGTGGGAGCTGTTTCCTGAAGTCTGACTCAATCATTTTCTTAAAATAGGCAAGCCGAGATCCTGACTGGAAGGGGTTAAGGCCCAGATCTCCAGGTTTGCTGGGTCTAGGCCATTGCTGTGCAGCTAGGGGTGGCTTCCCTGACACGGACTTTGAATTGCAGAGCACTTGGCAGGAGTTAAAGAAGGCCAGAAGCCGGCTTGTCCCTCCCCCACCTCCCATTATGAGGGAATGCTTCTCATACTCTCCCAAATTTAGCAGTGCAAATGCGGCTGGGTTAAGTAGGCTGAATGATGAGGAGATTTTGATGGTAATAAAGGTCCCCTTCCCTCCTCTGCCTCGCACTCACGCTGCCAGCAGCCTGTGCGATAGAAAGCTGTTTGATATATGGCTGTGTGATTAATGGCTGTGCCAACAAGGGCTCTGTGGCCTGAGAAGGAGAGGATGGGGACCTGGATGGTGGGAGAAAAGAGTCTGTGAGGACCACCCAGCAGAGCGCTGAGAACCTGAACAACAGCCTGATGTCCACCTGGCTGTCCCGTGTGACCCTTGGGCTGTAATGAGGGGCGTCAGCAATGTCTGGAGGTCACCACGAGGAAAAGCCCACGTCCTCTCCGTGATGACACTGGGATGCTCTCGGTCATGGAGCAGGAGGCTGCTGCCTCCATCCCTTTTCCTCACAGCGCTGGGGCACCCAGGCTCCCTGTCATTCCTGTCTGTGTTTCCTCCCATTACTCCTTAGGAGTGTTTGGGGGATTGCTCTAGAGCTGGCAGCGAACATCTCAGGAGGACCTCAACATGCATTTTTATGCTACCTTGCTGGGTCGTTGTGGGAGTCCAGCATGGGACAAGCTGGAGGGCTCCACTGATGCCTGAACTTTGGTGGCTGCAGAGGAATGTGCTGCTGCTTCAGCCACTTGCATGGGGCCCCGTCCCTTCACCAATTTATATATTAATATATATGTGTGTATATATTTAAATAGGTAATATATATTAAATAGACATATACGTATTTAAATATATAAATAAACTGCAATTTATATAAGCTGCAATTTATATATGACTGGTTTCCAGTGCAGCCTTATGTTGAAAAATTAAGGAAATTGAAGTTTTTTGGTTGGAGGGAGGGGACAAGGTTGAGCTTGCTGACATTTCTTTTGTTGTAATGTCATATAGGTCTCGGTTGACTGCGAAAAGGAGAAGGGAGGAGTGTGTCAAAGGGAGGTCAGATCCTGCCAGGGTTTCCTGGGAGACGAGGTGAGTGGTGATGTCTTTCAGTGCTGGTAAGCCTGGAGATAGAAGCCCTCCCAGTCTTTTCTGCACCCTTTGTGTGAGACATCTTCTGTTGATCCTCCAGATTTGCTTTTGGTACGGGTTTCTCTGTGTTTTGCCTCTTCATGGCTGACAGGAGGATTGTAGATTGCTGTTGTGCTTGGGAGTCTCAGAAAGGCTGGAGACTATATGGAATATGCTGAGGTTTGTGCATCACACAGACTTTGTTTCCGGCTGTATTTGGGCTTCACAGCAGGGGACTTTACTCCTCTGGGTTTAGAGAACTCTTCTGCAATTACCTGCTACTGATCTAGTCCCCCCTCCCCCGCTCCCCCCCAGCCTCCTTTTACAGTCACTGGAGGGAAATGGATATTTTTAGGAAGTGCCTGACCCTGACCTGCTGTAGGCATCTGAATGGATTGAATCATTCCCTACAATACCTGTTTCTGCGCACCGTCAGCGCAGCTAGGGCAGCTTGTTTGGATGTAGGGTCTGCAAGGCATGTGTAACGTCTGTACCCTGTGTGTAGGAGGACTGGAGTTCAGGGTACTTGCTTGTGGCTTGAGGTGTCCAAAGCCACTGCATGAAAGCTTAGCCTCTCCTAAGCTGCCCTTAAATTTTCTTCAAGGTTTGGACACAGCTTAAATCACTCGTCTGAGCCTGTTCTCGGCATTTATACACCCTGACTGGCAACATACATACATTCCTGAAGGATGGGGTATGATTGCTGAGGAGGTTTCAGTCCAGCTGGGTCATCTCACACTGGCTGTTGCAGCCCCAGTGAGAATCAGCAAGATGATTCCAGCCTCAAGAGTTTATTTCAGCCCCATGAGCCACTGTACTAAGATCCAGTGAGGCTGCTTGGGCTGCGTTGTAACGTCCTGGGAACCAGCCCTGGAGCTGCTCTGCTCTTTGGCTTTTTGAGTGATGTGGCTTGTGGCTTTTCAGCCACAGGAAGGTTTGGAACAATGCTTGCCATCTACTCATGGGAACCTGACACCTGTAGAGGGAGCATCCACATCCTGTTACCTTGGCTAAGGTGCAGAATCCCCCAGGTGTGGTTCTGTGAAGAGCTGGGACCTGCATGCCAGGTCTCTGTTGATTAGAATCTCCATCCAGAGCTTTTGTGCACATCACTGCATCTCCCAGCCAGGGGATATCCCCCCGCAAATATCTGCCTGACTTTGCTAGGCCACCTTCTCTGCTCCGCCTCCTAGTTCTTTGAGAGATGGAAATGTTTTCTGCTTGTGTTTGCAGAGTGCTCAGTCTGTGCTGGCTGATCCCTACAGCACTGAGGATAAATATCCACACCGGTTGAAATTTAGATGTACAAGGTGTTGTACCTAAGCGGGAAGATTTTTGGTATGCTTATGCTTCTGCCCTCAATATGTTTGTTCTCTGAGGGCAGTCTGTTCAGAAAAAGGGATTGATGATGATGGTCTGTCGTCAAGATTGTCACCTTTAAGTCAAGGAACAAATATAATTTGCTGTAGTACATCACTCTTGTTTAGTTTTAAGTGGGCAAAGGAAATGTGTGCGTGTGTTATTCTTCATTTATTTAATGTGTTTTCTCTGCAATTTACTGTTAGCTTTTCTGTATTACTAATAATTGTAGTGTTTGCAATGCCACCCTGGAGAGTGGAATCTCTCCTTTTTAGCAAGGGAAACTGTCACAGTGAAATGATGTGGTCACTGCCCTTTGCCTGAGCCTGACACATGCATCTCCTGCCTTCCATCTGTCTGCCTTGGGGACCAGAAGATGTTGCAGGGACTCACGGTGCCCTTGTATTTGATGCTTGCTTCTGCCACTAGTCTCTTTGCTCTGAATGCGTTCCTCAATTCTCCATCCAGAGAGAAGGAATAAACTGATTCTTTGGAGTTGCCATGAGAATTAACATTAATGATGAGCAATTTAACGGGAGATGCAAGAGCTATGTCTAAAAAGGGGGGATGCTTTTTGCAGTATCAGTGATTCCTGGGGAACAGCCTCATTTTTACTTGGCTGCTGGATGTCTCTCTGAATTTTTCACAATTAAGTTCACTCCATCTGGCTTTCTTTCTCTATCACTCCTTTTTTTTGAAGCATTATTTTGTGCTGGGCTGACACCGTGGACATCAGCAACGATATTCAGGGCTCATGGATGCAAAGCCACCAAGCTGGTGGCCTGGTGTGAGGCTCTCTGCTTTCTTTGAGTTTGGGATTTCCTTGAACTGGGATGCTTTGGCATTCTGGGAAATGGTAAGCAGGAGAACGTTGTCATCTCTATCTTCACCAAGATGAAATGAGCAGCCTGCATGAAGTGAGGAGGGTTTTGCAAGCCTCATTGACACCAGTTGAGTACTCGGAAGGGGTGTGAATTGGGGGTGGGTGGAAAAGGTTTGTTATGTGCTTCCCGGCAGCTAAAAGCAGGTGTTCAGTCAACTGAGAGTTGCCCTAAAGGCAGAGAATAAGGATGCAAATGATCTGTGAAACATAAAAGGAACCATCTGAATGCCCCTTTTCTTGGTTTACCTCCACCCTGGGTAATTTGCATGACACAAGTTGATCAACCCTGAGAAAAAGCAGTTCGGTCCAACAGGACAAGATAACTTTGTCAAACCTAACGACCTTGCAAAGAGGCAAAAAAAAGCAAAGCCCAGGAGATACAAAGAGGAAAGGGTGGGCTGTGGCTCTGCTGTCGTGGTGGGGAGGTGGATCCCCTGGCTGGCACTTGTGAGGTCCCTGCTTCCTCCAGGTTTCACAGTAGCCCAGCTAAGTGAGTGCCAATCCCAGTACAGGTGTGTGAATTGCAGCTTCAACCCTCCTTGACGAAGGCAGGGTGAGGAACACTGGGTGAGCGGAGCCCTCTGAGCTTCTGCCCGAACAGGTACCACATGAGACCGGTTGGTTTGAACCCACCTGGAAGGGCTTTTAGGCCGTGCTTTGCATCATGTTTGATGCAGTAGCAATACATGAATCCAACCGGTTGCTGCAGCTCAAGGGGTGGCTGCTCAAGTGCTGACAATGCCTTAGCTCGAAACCGGTGTGCATTCAGGACCTTCCATGGCCAGCCTGGCGATGCTGAGTGCAGGGTGCAGCAGTGCTGAGCTGTTGCTCTGCTCATCCTGCCCTGATTCTACTGCAGTCGAGTTCTACACCCAGCCTGGATTTACACCCGACTGGGGCTTTTAACGAAGTTAATTGTTTTGCTGTGATTTGGACCTGCACATGTGTCTGTTGGGTATTGTCAGCCCAGCTGTAGCCGCAGATGGCGGGTCTCCTCCCACCTCTCACCTGTGCTCTCCTGTCCTGCAAGTGACCTCCTTCATTTCATTGATAGTTTCACTGATTTTCCCGGTGTTAATGAGTTTTCCCCCAGCTGCCATTCCCCTCCTTCCCCAAAGCCAAGACATTGACTCTTTCACTGTGAGGGTTAATTGCTTATTTATTTTATGGACTGCACCTCCCTCTTTCTGATTTCACTTGATATGTGCAGGATGTGGTGATAAAAATCTGTTCGAGCTGTCTCCTATTTCAGACATTTTTGCTTCTTCAAAGTAGCTTCATGGGACGATGAGTGTGTACAAGGGTGCCTGGATAGGAGGGTGGAGAAGGAGCAGCAGGCTGGGCAGCCCTGTGCTCTCTGCAGGCTCCATCCTTGCCCGTGTGGGCACCCAGGCGTTTGAACAAAGGTTTTAAGGCGTTATATCCTCACAGAACCATTGCTATAAATCTGGGAAAAAAAAAAATTGTGACATTGTTGGGTCTGGTCTCCCCTCAGCTCCTTGCAGACTTCTCTTCAAGATCCAGCTGCTTCTCATCAGCAGCTCCCGGAGTTGTCTGGGCCAGCCGGCAGCTTGCCACGTTCAGTGGTGACACGTCTGTGTCTAGAGAGAGCACGGCATCAGTACGGATCTGTACGGTCTCCTTTGCGAACTGCATGGTGTGTATGGCCCTGTGGTCCCTTCCAGCCTTACCTGTTCTGTCATTCTGTGCGATTCTCTGGGGCCCCTCTGTTCATGGAGGGCATCCAGTTGCGGACTGCATATACTTAGATGAACCAGGTGTTTTCTGGTCTTTTTTGTTAGGTTTTGCATCAATGGTTTGTTTGGTTCTGCTGTTTCCTCCTAAAGTTAACGGTGTCTATGGGTGGTTTACTCACATGCATGAAAAAGCTGCTCTCAGAGGTGGTTTGTATTGTCTGTATTTTTATCTTGAGTGTCTGATCTGCAGCATGTCCTGCAGAGATGGCTCCTGTGGGGAGATGTTGTCCTTGTGTGGATGTTTTTCCTTAATAAATTTGACTGCTTTGAATAAAACTGTGTTCATTTGCTGAGTTGTGAAGTTGAGTATTGAAAACCAGTATGGAGTAAAGGGGGCTGAGGTCAAGAAGGGTTAGTTATGAAAACTGGGGTGTATTCTGCCAACATCCCAGTGCCCCAAGGATAATGCTTCTGAGCTGTAACCCTGAGTCATAACTGCCTGCCCCAGTGCAACTTGCAACCAAAGTGGTGTCACAATGGAGAAGTTGGCATGGAAGCTGGAGCCTAGAGGCTTGAGGGGTCCACATTGATGGGGCTGGTGAGTGCATGATGGCAATATATCCTCATGGAAAGGGGGATTGGAAATGGGGCAGGAAAACACAGGGCCTAAACTGTCAAATGGCTGCATGTGTTTGGTTTGCTTTTTTATTTTCTCTTTTATTTAGGTGTGTTTGCCTAAATTTGTCAACAAGATTCCCCAAAAAAAGAGGACCTGAGAGGTCTTTAACAGCAATAAAGGGAGCTCATCTGTGGAGGAAAGGGTTGCCCTTATTGCTCCAAGCAGGCAGTCTGGGAACTGCTGACTTGGAATGAGATGGGTGGTTGTTTTCCGTCTTGTCTTTCCTTGTGGTCATGACAGGGAGAGCTGATGTTCCTTCTAATTGAGTATGTGTAGTGACATGCCATGAATACGTCCTTGCTGGATTGCATTCTTCTGTGGGAAGGCATCAGCTATATGTTGTGATGGGGATTAACTCATTAGACCTTACTGTATAGATGGTGTTTTACAAATTATTTTTTCCTCGTAAGATTTCCTAACTGGGCATAGTCCCAAAGAGCATGAATTGGATGATTCTGACTATTTTATGTTATTCCCAATGCCTTGGTGTTTTGAATGAACATCTGAGGCTGCAGCCCTTTCCACATGCTCTGCTGTGGTGGTGCGGGCGGGGCTGCTGCGCAGTGGAGCAGGACCAGGTGGGAAGAGGCAGAAAGGGCATTCCTTGTGTTTGATTGCTGGGAAGTCCCATAACATGTAGGTGTTATCCATGAAGAGATGTCTCGATGATGGAGGAAAATGGATAGTCTTGCTGAACTGAATTTTCATATTTCTTTAAAAGTTGTGCTGAAAAAAACCCCTCCAAAAATCGTTATGCTTCTTGGGATTAATTTTATGTGTTTTCTGAGAGCACAAATTAAGGCTTTAAAAGCAGTTTCATTTTCCAGAAGGGGGAAGAGCTCAAGCCTGAGTGTGAAACACCCTGGTCCTGGTGTTGCAACATACTTCCCAAGTGACCTTGGGCAGGTCAGACAGCTGGACTAGAAATGTCCAAAAGTGTGACTAGGCATCCAAAATGCTGACCCACTTGGACATGTTGTACCAGCATTACTGTGCCAGTCTGAGCTGCTGTTCGGTGGACTTCGTGGCTCCTGAATGGCTGTGGTTCGGAGTCAGGTGAGGTTGGGTGTGAAATAAGAAAAGAAGGTTTTCCAGTGTAAACACCACTTACATTCTGTGGGAAGTATGGGAACAAATAACACTTTGGACCAGGCTGTTCCTCTGTGGATCATGGGAAGTTTCCGATCATTTGGCGTATGTTAGATGCCCAGCTTCCAGACAGCTGAAGCTAGGGAGAGACCAGTCCCACCTTCTAATTTCTTGATATCTCTGTTGCTTGTATGTAAAATGAGTTTCGTATTAAGTCCTTGTTTCCCTGAAACAGAGAATAAATATAAAATTGGGAGCTGTTTCCTGGCTACAGCAGCAAATGAATGCTTTTGTTTGGGTTAACAGGCTGATCTTGGCCATGGGTAGCATCTTTGGAACTGTCAGCATACTGGGAGTTAATGAATGTGCTTGTATTTCTCTTGATGAGCTAGTGTGTTAAGGCTTTAAAATCAATTTTACTGCGGCACGCCACCACAAACCTTTTTATTTAAGATGTTCCTTTCATGAAGTTCAAATAGCACCCACGTTGGACTGAATTCCAAATCTCCAGGAGAGTTTAGGACAATTTTGCTTGAGGTTTCTGTTGTGGTTGCTTTCAGGAGAAAAAAAAACAGGGTAAAGTAACCAAGGTCAGCACCTCACTTCAAGCTGCCAGTAGAGCTCCTCCAGGGAGAGAGGGATTGAGTTACCCTCTGCCTGCAATTCATCCCTCATATCCATAACCAAATAATCCAGCAAAACGGCGTCAAAAAGGATGGGAAAGTTAGGAAAACTTTTTGCTGTAAGTTGAGCTGGGCAAATGATGCTCAGAGCTGTGTTGGTGTCTCAGTCACAGGTTTCTCTTCAGAAAGTGCTGGGGGGGGGAATTTTACCCAAGGTATTGTATTGAAGTCCTGATGTCCATAAAGTGTGGAGCGGAACATGCATCTTCAAATGCACTGTGCTTGCCCCAGTTTTGGTAGTAGGTCTTAATTTTTGAGTGCTGTGATTCTGATTAGATTTTGCACTTGTTATTTACCAATATATATATAGTGCCTTTATTTGAATTTAATTAGTTATTGTTTAATATTATAGTAGGCTTTATTACAGATTAGTACTACCTTACATTTATTTGTTTTTCCATTCTAGAGGATCTGTTGAGTCTTTCCAGAGTTGATTCCTAACCTTAGGATGCTCGTGTGCCCCCTTCAATGCCCTTGGACGCATTATCCAATTGTGGCAAAACTGTCTGGCTCATTTTCATTTACTTTCCATCTCCTTTTGCACTGTAACTTGATTGTTATGGAGTCATTGAGCTAACAACAGTATTATTTGGTTCCAGTTTGTATGCGTTTGACATTATTGACATTTCAGCTTTCTCTGGGTTAAGTCTCAAGGATAGTGTCCTGGTATTCCCTGCCAACATTGCTTTTTGTCTCATTAGTGTTGGACTAACCTTCAAGGAATAGATTTTGAAAAATTATTTCTGAGGTTATGCTAATTTTTGCCATGTAAGGACTGTGTGACTTTAAGAAAGTTACATTTCAGCAGCAGACTGACTAGACAGAACACTGGTGCACTCTGTGATGCCAAGGAAATAATTCGCTGCAGTGCCCTACCACATGCAATCCTTGTTTTTCTTGGGATATCTCCCATAGACCTTCTGGCTGATTTTTCTCGTTCTTCAATCTGACGTGATTGTCATATGTTGTGGTATGTAGGGCTCCCAGCCAAGAATATCCAATATTTTTGAAATGTGTTCATTACTGTTCAAAATAGGCCTTTTTTCCATTATCGTATAAGATTTTGCCACTTCTCTAATATGCTAATTTTATCCCTTCCTTGGTATTCATACTCCTTGGTGTTATTTTGGTGTGTACTGTGTGTATACCTTATGTATAGCTCTGTGTGAGTATGTGTTACTGTATGTGATTTATATAAAGCTTGTCTTGTCTGTGCTGTCACAAGGAAATAATTCTCATTTTTGTGGTGAGATCTTGGGTTGGATATGTTGGGTCCAGCCAGTCCATTGCCAGGTCTCTGTGTCTTGCTTCCCTTCATCCCCAAACAAGGCCATTGCTCCACCCAGACAAGGGAAGACACAAGATATCCAGCACCACTTCAGGTGACTGAGGATGAGAGATGTGGGAGCTTTGGAGCTGCTGGGTGGAAATCTCCAGATCCCTGAGTTAAACACGCTCATGAGCCGCGTGTGTGCGAGTGAGCACGGGTCCACAAATGTGGTCAAAATGTATATGGAGAAAATGGCTTTAAAAATGTGGATAAACCTGCCCTGAAATAGAGATGGAGATATGTTGGACCATGAGTAGAGTGTCACAGGCATGGATGAAGGCTGGAGACAGCAGCCAGGGCAGAGGTGGAGTGTGTGGGTGGGTGGAGAGCAGTGTGAGAAACTTCACTGGATTGCAAACTTGAAAGGAAAATTCTGATTTGGATATGAAGATCATTAATTGGGCAAATTGATTCCCCCGTAGTTTCTTGAACACCTTACTTTGCTATTTTGCTTTCCTAGTGTGCCTGCTTGGGTCACATGCATGGACCCAAAAACTGGGTAGAAGGACTGTGACAGTGCCAGCATGTTTGGGGACAGGAAAGGAGCCAAAGTTAACTGTGGGATTCAGTCATGGAGGGAGAGTGAAACTTTAAGGTCAACTCTGACTTGAGGGAACCAGTGGAGCAAAATGCCCACTTAATGTTCCCATCTTTTGGTCCTCCTTAGAAGAGGGTGATCTCTATTGCTTGGACATATATGGTTTTTGTTACAGTGGCATCTCTTTAAGGCTTCCACATTGTCATGATGGTATCTGCCAAGGGGATGGAGACCTGACCCGTTGTGACTTTGTCAGTTTTACATATTGGCCCAGCTGAATTGTGATGGGCTTTGTTGTAGGCAAGTGAAGGTTTCCAAGAAGCTCTGGAGTTCCTGGACTGATGACCCGAAAGCAGAGGCATAAAATACGTGAGGTGAAAAGTGAGGAGGATGGGTTGTTCCTTTGAGACACCTGGGTGTTTATTAGGAGGAGGATGCGAGGCTGAAATTATTGCAGGTAGATGCACTGTGTACCTTGGCTGCCAGTTTCAAGGTTGTCAGCTGAGGCAGGTGTTATGCCAGAGCAGGATGTTGCCACCTCCAACAAGGGTCTTGGTGGGTCTGGCATGACAGGGAAGACTGTAAACTGGATTTCTGCTTGGTATTGTACTGGGTTTCTGGGCTGAAGAGGCAGCTCTTGGTCTAAGGAGCACTGTGGCTTGTCACCAGGAGGGCTGTGCCTGATCAGCACTGGTGGGGTTGCTACTGGTGGTGGGATCAGAAATACTGATCCTTTCCTGCGAAGGAGGACACCTTACAGTGTGATGGAGGCCACAAAGGTGTTAAACTGTTGAGCCTGTTTTGTTGCTAATTTCACCATCAGTCATCGAGAGCTCCGAAGATGGAAAACTTTCATAGTATGAAGCTACTGAAGGAGGGGAGACACTCAACACTATTAGCTTCATTCACTTGAGCCACAGGAAGTTTAGGATGGTTTGGTGAGTGTATGGACACGAGCAAGCCTCCTAAATTTGGTTTTGTTTATATCAGCCAAAGGGGGATTTTCCGAGATTGGTCCTTGTGTTCGCCAAGCGAAGCAGGCTGAATGTTGTTGTTTCTGACTCTGCAGGAAAGCTGATGCAGTGGCAGCAGCACTCAAAATTGTGTATTATTCCCTTCATAGCCAAAGCTAGAACAAGCGAAATATCTTGTGTCAACCTGGCCTTTGAAATACAAATGAGTGAGCTCGAGCCCGCTTGCAAATGTCACAGTGTGCTTTGTGCTCTCACTCTCTAACGTGGTTGCTTTGCTTTCCCAGGTAACACATTTTCAGGCTCTTGCTTCAAGTGAGGCTTTGACAACAGGGAGAGGAGAAGAGAGTCACTGTGCTTTGTGTTGAGTCCTTCAGGGCTGTTTTCCCACTGAGAAGCTGCACTGACCCTGAGCCGACTTGAAACCATCAGCACAGGCACTGTGCTCCCATGAAAGCCTAGCTGCAGCCTCATGTTCTTCTGTTGTCACACTTGGGGGAATGATGCACGAAAGGGCACTGTGCAACTCTTTGGCTTGACAGCCTTGGCTTTTTTTTATGTGCTCTAAGTCTTTCTTAGGGCATTTTTGTGTCCCTCTGTCAGGTAGTCTGTGCTTACTTGCTGAAACCCATTCATCTTGTTTCAAGGGTGAGTTGTCCTGTACTGGACCACCAGCAAACAGCCGTGCCTGGCCAGCTGGCCAAGCCTGCTGCAAGTTTGAGGAAGCAGAGGGGCAGGCACTGATCTCTCCTCTCTGTTGAGCAGTGACAGGCTTGAGAGAATGGCATGAAGCTGAGTCGGGGCAGCGGGGGAGAAGGAGTGTTGTTTGTTTATTAGGAAAAAGTTCTTCACCCAGAGGGTGTTCGGGCACTGGAACAAGCTCCCCGGGGAAGTGGTCACAGCACCAAGCCTACCAGAGTTCAGGAAGTGTTCGGACAATGCTCTCAGGCACATGGTGTGACTCTTGGAGTTGTCCTCTGCAGGGTCAGGAGTTGGACTCGATGATCCTTGCAGGTCCCTTTGAGCTCAGGACATGATTCTGTATTTCTGTGGCAAAGCATTGACTTGTGCAATCGCCTTTAGGGTCGTCTTTATTGCCTTTTGCAGGATGCACTTCTGAGGTTTCCACTAACTCATGCAGCTTCTTTGTGAACTTCTTCCCTTCAAAACTGAATCACAAGGCATGTAGAGAGCCAAGACTGGAACAGGATATGTTGCTTCTGTAGAGAAGCCCGTTGTGGAAACTAATTGTGCTATTTTGGGTTATACCACAATGGGCTGGCTGGGTTTAACGATGTTTCTGTCCTGTCTAGGATTAACCTGATAGGGACAGTAAGACAAAAAATAACATCAGAAGCAAATTAACCCCTCAGAATTGCATTTTGGATGCCAGAGGATGCTCATCCTCAAAATCTAATTGTTTTAAACCAATTTGCTGATTAGTTCAAGCCAACTTTCAGACTTCTGTCTGAGTAATAGGCATTTCTGTGGAGTTAATCGGAAAGAACTGCAGTTTCTTTTACCATGAGCAAAAATAAATGTCAGACTGAGGACAATGTGTAACAGCAATGACTGGATTTGTTGACTTAGCCAGAAATACGCAGCCAGTAAAAAATAAAATCATGTGGAAATACCTCACAGGCCTCTGAATCAGTGCTGACAATCTCTCTGGAGCTTTACTTGCAGTTGGTGAATAAAGTTGTTGAGAGGAGTAGCAGGAGTGCAGCAGTGCAGGAGATTCTCCCTGGGTTCAGGTGGATCAGGGAAATGCTCCTCCTCCTCATCCCTGACTCTGCCCGTCTGCAGGGGCTCAGTATCCCAGGCTGAACTTAAGCCCTGCCTTTCTGCTTCTGTTTTGGGAGAGAAAGAGAGAAGCCTGTGGTAAAAAGTTGAGTCCTGGGCCAAATGTTTGGCCAGTAAGTTTTGCTAGATCAGAGCTGTTTCCTGAGCATGATAGAGCTAAGAGAGGGCTCATCCATTCCAGCTTGGATGCTTCGGAGTTGCTGTTCAAATGCCCACAGCCAGTACTGAGTGGTGGGTAAATGAAGTGACATGGCTGTCACAGAGGTACTTGGGTGCCTTGGTGAACAGCTTCTCAGGATCTCCCATCCAGCCTTCATTATTGTGGTGAGTTGACGCTGGCTGGATGCCAAAAGCCACTCTGTCACTCCCCTCTGCAAAGGGAGAGGGGAGGCAAAATAGTAACAAGAGGCTACTGAGTTGAGATAAAGGCAGAGAGAGATCATCACCTGATTACTGTCATGGGCAGAAGATTTGACTTGGGGAAATTAATTGAATTTATTACCAGTGAAAATATTCCAATCAAAATCAGAGCAGGATAATGAGAAGTAAAATGAATCTTATAAAGACCTTCCACCCACCCATTCCTTCTTCCCAGGCTCAACCTCTTTTCCCTCAGGCAGCACAGGGAGTTTACAGTCGGTTCATCACGGTTTGTCTGCTGCTGCTCAGGGAGAGGAGTCCTTCCCCTGCTTCAGTGTGGGGTCTCTCCCATGGGAGTCAGTCCTCCATGAACCTCTCCAGCATGAGTCCTTCCCATGGGCCACACTTCCGAGGGGTGCAGTCCTTCAGGAACAGGCTGCTCCAGTGTGGGTCCCCTACAGGGTCACAAATCCCACCAGGAAACATGCTCTAGTGTGGACTCTTCTCTCCCTGAGTCCTCAGGTCCTTGTCAGGAGCCAGCTCCAGCATGGGTTCACAGCCCTGTTTCAGTCATCCACCAGCACTGGGTCTTCTCCACATGAGCTGCAGGAGCACAGCTGCCTCACCATGGGCTGCACCACAGGCTGCAGATGCCTGAAGCACCTCCTCCTGCTCCTTCACTGACCTCCACAGAGAGGTCATCACTAATCCAGCTATGTGAGTTTGGCGTGATATTGGGATTACTATATGGTGTGGAGGAGGCAGCTACGGTGTACCTTCTTTCTGGCTGGTCAATACCCTAGTTTACAGTGAATCCACCCTCCCCCCCACTTCTGTTTTTACCATTTTAGTTAAAAACATAAACAACCTGGTGTTGTGTAACAGGCTGCCGGGGCTGTTGCTCGTTCCCCGGGATGCTCAGCCAGGGAGGATACACACAGGAGCTGGTGCTCCAGCCCTGTGCCTGGGTTCCTCCCCATGCATGACTGTGATTTAAAAATATGTGGTGGGAGACTTCCCAGACCGAAAAGGGCTTCATCTTCCCTGGATGAGCTCAGCTTTTTTTACAACACTCCACTTACACCGGTTGATGTCTTTCCAAGAGTCTGACGTCAGGATAGTGTCCCACAGCTGGAGCATCTGCCAGAGCTCCCTGGACGAAGTGCTGAGCCTTCTGCTCTCTGGGCAGGAGCCTGCCAGGAGGTTTGCCCATAAACTTCTGATATTTAGTGTGGTGAAACAAGGGTTTATAAAAAGTTTTAGTGGTGGCAGGGCTGTGCCCGTGTGCTTGGATGCATTAATATTGTTGTTTGAAGGAAGTTGAATGGTACCCATGACTGATCTGATCAGGGAAGATTTACCTTCTCTCCATTTCTCTTTCTGTTTCCTGCCCATCTCTTTTGATAATTTTGAGTCTTTCTACTTTGTGCTTCTTTAACTTTTTGTTTACTTACAAACGTCCAAGGTGTGCCGTTAACTTCATTGAGTTTCAGTGCTTTTGCCTTTGCTATATTGAGCAGTTCCTGCCAGTTGGATGCTTGCTGTTACTTCAGGTTGTTCCAAGTCTTCCCACAGGCTGCTTTTGATTTCAGAGACACTTGCTGAAAAAAGGAAGATTTCCACAAAAAAGCCTGTCACACCTCTGATGCTTTCAGGCACGGCTCCTTTTGAGCATCTGTCCTGTTTTCCCTTGGCAATTAAAAGTTGATTAAAGGGGCAGGAATACCGATTTCAGCAATTTTTATGTCCCATGTGTCAGTTTAATACTTTTGCAGAAGGATGTCCAGCAGACTACTTGGTGATGGGTGCAGGGACTTTGGGGCCTGCACGTGAGCCCCAGGCATTGCTGCCAGTCAGGGCGCTGCAGTGGTGAGCATTGAAGTGGCAGCCCCTTGAGGCGATCAGCAGCAGAGGCTGGGAGTTTGGGGAAGCTCTGCAGGGGAAATATGTACTTCATCTGGCTGAACTCTCTCCTTTTCAAACTGGGAATAGGTCCAAATTTCCCACTCTCTGTACCTTTCCTCTCTGTGCAAGCTCTCCCCTCTCCTCCTCCCAGGTTGCTTTCCATTTCCCAGCGTTGCAGCTAACACATCTGGGTAGGAACATCTTGGGCTTCCGTGCAACACATCAGCCCTGTACTACCATGGTGACTTCCCTCAGTGATATCCTGAGGGATAGGGATAGCAGTGATGATAGATACTCCCCCTCACCCAGCAATACTCTTCTCAGTGCAATCCTTCTTCATGGGGTGTGTTTCCCACCCTGCATGGAGACAGCCAGAAGAGTCCTCTGAAGCCTGAGCATTACCTTGTACAGGTGGAACCTCTTTTGGTTAAGAATCAGGAGGCAGCATCCCTAATTTGGATTGACAGAGCAGTGTCGGAGCGACAGCTCAAATCTGTCAGAGCCTTTTCTGGCAAATCACTTCAAAAAGGGTGTTTCAGTGTTGTTTAATGAACAGAAGAGAAAGCCCAGCATGGGGCACAGACAGGTTGCAAGGCAGGAGTTACCAGCTGCAAGTACCTCTGGGAGCAACCGGAGTTTCGTGGTACCATAGCCAGTACCAGGGCCAAGAGCAACTTTCCTGTCTGTTCACTTACTTTTCTTTCCCACCTGAGTGTTTTGTGCAATTTTCAAAGCATAGTGTGCATATTCTTATTCTCTTCTCCTGGACTAAGCAGGTGTCCTCCTTTCCCTTAGTTGTTTCTTCACATAGAGGTAGGGAGTGGCAAAATATTTGTTCAGGGATAAAATAAATGTGTTTATCTGATCAGGAAGCCTGAGTATGGGCAATACCTGAGTATAGTTTTTGTTCGTTTGAAGCAGCTTGGAATTTTTAGGAAAATCAGAGGAATTTCTGTTAGGCCAAGCTACGTAACACGTGTCCTGCCAACCAAGCTGATAAATGCCAGGCAAATCCAAAACAGAACCCAGCACTGTTCTCTCCATTTGCCAAGTTTGTGTTTGCTTTGAGGTTTTCATTATAGGCACTTTCCCCAAAACAAAATGAATGTTTTATTTGTTACCATCTTCTCTTATTCCTCCTCCTTCTTGTCCACTCCTCCCTTCTGCTGCATGTTGGCTGTGTGCTCGGCTGTGCTGGGCTGTCACCATTCCTGCTACCATGGGGATGGCACCGCTCTTTTCTCCGGCTCCCCTCAGCCCTTGCGCTTGCTCCAGCACTGATCCACCCACAGCTCACTGTGCTGATACAAGGTGAGCTTGTGTCTGTACTGGGTGAGCTTTCTGCTGGTCAGTGAACTGCATCAGCAGCTGGAGGGGTTTGGTGAGCACCAGGGCCAGCAGTGGCTTTAGGAAGTGAGGAAAGGTTACTTGGTCTTTTTCAGTGATGAAGTGTTAGACTTGCACACATTGTGGAGCTTTCAACCCCGTCCGCCTCACCCATCAAGGTTGCATCCACATCACTTAAAAGATGAAAAAGTTTTGTGTATTTTTTTTCTCTCTCCAAAAAGGTCAACTGCTTTGAGAGTCCTGAAAGTGCCGAGGTATAGATAGATGGTCATTGATTTTTTTCCTCTCTAAGCTATCTTGAAAGTAACCTAAGTCCTCTGCAGATAATCATGGCATAGGGTAAAGTTTTATTTCAATAGAAGGGAAGAGCCTAGTAGACCGTCAGCTGCTTTCATTTCAGTGTAGGGTTGTCTTGTCACCCACGCACATGTAGAAATATGCTTTGTTCTCATGTGTTCACTGATGCATTCAAGCTAAACGTGATTGAGCCTGGTGTCTGCTTGGATGGGTTATGGGGCACTTCCAGGTGCCATTTGTACATGAGGACACTGGTGATGCAGGGAATGGTTGTTTTCCCAACTGTATGAGACACTTGTTATTGGAGGTGCCTTTGATGGTCATTTAGGATATTAAAGCCTTTCTTTGTACATTCATATTTATCTTTGTATTGGCTAAATTTCAATTCACTTTCTTCCTTCTGAACAGTTTCCTTTTTGTTGAATAAACTGTTTCTCACAAACCATACCAGTGAGGTCCCTGATGTTGTGGGTAGTTTGGGTGATTGGGTTTTTGACAGCTCTTTCTACCCAAGGGTGGATTTCCTGTCATTATGCACCCTCTAACTGGTTTTCCAAGCCTTTCTCACCTTGTGAGTTCCTAAACATGTTTTTGTTTTTTTTTTTATGAAGATGTGGGATCCTTTCAAAGAAATTTAAGTGTTCTGACAATAAAGTTGCATTTTTTGTGTTATTTTCCACAGACCCATACAATATGGAACATTTTTCCCCAAGTACCAGATGGCTTGAAATCCACCATTCAACCAGGGTAGAGTAGGACACTTGTTCACTTAAATGTATTCTTTCTAATAGTTACCAGTTATGGTTATTAAGAATTTTCTGTGCTGTTGATGATTTAGAACCCTTCCATTCTCATATAACTGTTGTGGACAGCAAAATCAAAGGTCTGGTTGGTGTTTGCCGAGGGCACTCACTTTGGTCATATGAACTTGGGCAGACTGCTGTACTAATGTGGCTCTGGGGCTTTTGTCTTAAGCCAGATTGAGTCCCAGTCAGCTTTGGGCACAGGCAGAGCAAGCCCAGGTCTGTCTGCACATGTCTGGGTGGACACATCCCACTTGGGTCATGTGAAATCCCTACTCATCGGAGCCTTAGAGGGACCTTCTCGCCTTTGGCTGTGCGTGTGAACTGTATAGCACTGGATATACAAAATAATCACAGGGAGCCTGAAAATTCCTGTGATGTGAAATTGTAGCATTAATAAAAGCAAAGGTATTGTTTGTGTTCAACCAAGCAGAGTCATGCCTGTTTCTCAAAGAACAGTGTTTTCAGCATTGCACTCCTTGGAGAAACCCTGATGAAAAGTGCTGTTGCTGACCTGCAGCGTAAGTGATTGCAAGGTGGCAGGCACAAGCTCTTGCCCAAGAAGCTTTTTCATATGCTCACGTGCAAAATGTTTGATGTGAGCATGGGAAGTGCTTCCCAGCAGGGAAGGCAGAGCCTGTGCTGTGCAGTGCGGATGCTGTGATGTCCCTCTGCACGGGGCGAATCAATCCCGAATCTGCAGAGCTGCAGCTCAGCCCCAGCGAGAAGCACTGAAGGAGGTAGGGGAGCTCTCCTGTGTGTCTGAAGTCTGTAAGGTCTGTGGTTTATGCCTGGCTTCTGTCACTGCAGTGTTAGTTCAGGTCAAGTTCATCTAATGGATGAGTGTAAAGGGAGAACAAACCCATCTCTGCTGTGCGTGCGTCTCCGTTCTGTGCTGCAGTGCACAGGTCCTGTGTGGCTGTTGGATTCTCATCAGTCAGCGGCTCCTGCTTGGGGCTGCTGGCACCAGCGGCCGGGCAGGGCAGGCTCAGCCTGGCCCACAGCATGGCCAGCCCTGGAGCCTGGTGGAAAAACTTGCCTTGCAAGTCTCTCCTGGGCAGTGGAGGGAAAGTCACCTCCATGTGGGCTTGCTTTTTTCCCCTTATGTCTCTCGATTTAGTAGAAGCGCTGCGTCAGAGCTGCCCAGGGTGTGAGACATGATACTCACACTGAGGTTGTCTTCCTGGCCAGTTGGGCATCTCCTTGATTGAATAGCAGAGATGCCAGTGCACATGTGGGGGCTGGAGCTACTGGCAGAGTTTGGACCAGAACATTCTGAGGTCTTGCTCAAGGCTGCTCCTGTGGCCAAACAGTAGCAAAGGGTGCTTGGTGTTGGTCACTTTTAGATGACAAAAGTGGAGAGATGGCAAAGATTCAGGGATCCAGACCAGCTCATCCAGTCTCACAGTGACCCTGACGAGGACAGGCTGAGAGAGCTGGGGTTGTTCAGCATAAAGAAGAGAAGGCTCCTGGGAGACTTTATTGTCTCAGTACTTAAAGGGGACTTAAAAGAAAGATGGGGACAGACTTTTTAGCAGGGCCTGTAATGATGAAGGGTAATGGCTTTAAACTAAAGAGGGTAAATTCAGACTAGATACAAGGAAAACAATTTTTTACAATGTGTGTGGTGAAATGGTGGAACAGGTTGCCCGGAGTAGGTGGAGTAGATGCCCCATCCCTGGAAACATTCAAGGTCAGATTCAGTGGGGCTCTGAGCATCATGATCGAGGTGATGTCCCTGCTCATTGCAGGAGGGTTGGACTGGGTGACTTTTAAAGGTCCCTTCCAATCCAGCCTATTCCACAATTTCCAGTCTGGTAGAGAGAACATCACTGCAGTGCAGTCATAATTGAGTAGTCAGCATGGAGCTTGTGCTTGCAAACAAGGGTAATGCTGTGGTCTTTGATGTACAAGAAATCACTGTGGGATGCCTTCCATGCTACCAGTAGTGGTGTGTCAGGAGGTGCTGGTAGTAACTGGTGGTGGAAGCACCTTGTGCTGTGATTTGTTTGGGAACAAATAGGATGTTGTTGTAAGTAGATGCAACAACAGGACATCTGGGTCTCGGTGCACTGTGAAGTGTCCTCGGGTAACTTGTGGCTTCCTGACAACATTATGCAAGTGGACTTCTTGGTCATGTTGTCTCCTGTAAGCTTGGGGATCATACCTAGTGCAAGCAGATATCTCTTGACCTTGATGAGTGTTTAAAAGTGTTATTTTCCCCACTGTGACAGTAGGAGCACTAACCGTGCCCCAGAGCCCATTGTCCTTTGTACAAATGTTGAATCAAAGGCTGTCCATCCCCCAAGGAGCTCATGGTCTGGATCAATGACAGGAGGTTGTGATTGGTACATGCATATGGGAGAGTAAAATAAAAATGCCAGGACACTATTGATCATCGTGACAGACATGCCTCAGAACACCAGCAGCCTCACAGTTATTGAGTTTTCTTGTAAATGTCACGCAAAGGCGAGTTTTGATGAAGTCGCTGAGGTGGTTTGGCAGACATTTGAGATGAATTTCTACCAGACAAGGGACAGGAAGGGAAAAAATATCATTCAACATCAAAGGCATTTTCCATTGACTGGCTCAGGAGACCAAGTTCCTAAGTAACAGTCAACATTATAAGAGTCAACAGCAGATAGTGGGTACTGTGGGGCATGGGGTAAACATTGAGAGTTACAGAGCTCTTGTGTGATGAGATGGGGAAAGGGGCTATCCTTGAGAAGATAGGATAGAAGCCATGACCCATGTGGCAGTACTCTTGCTGGTCAGGAGAAGTTAGGTGTCTGAGGGAAGGGTGGGTGTGTGGGCTGTGATATGGGAAAGCAAGAGCTTCAATGACAACGACAGATTTGGATACTGGATGAAAGAGCATTCAAAAGATGTCCTGAGACTTAGTTTCGGACATAAGGAGACCAGTCTGGAGTAGAGAGGAGAGTCTGCATGGAGGAGGGCACAGACCATCATAATGATACAAATTTCTAGTGGAGATGACGGGGAGCTAGACAGGGATGGGAGCATGGGTGGAACCATAGGGCCCGTGGGGAGAGAAATGTGAAGTTGAACTGGAGGATGATGAAGAGGCAGGAAGGGAGAGATGAGAGATTGTGCTGACAGAGACAGGTTGGAGAAGCCAAGGCCGAGCAGAGGGACGTATGGATTTTGACCTTTGGCTAAGGAGCCACTACTATTTTCAGTAGAACCATGAATAAATAATATTATTGCTTCCAGACCCAGACAGAATCCGTGCAGATAAACCACTCCCTGCAGACAGGGAAAAGCTTTGCGTGTAACATCATCCTGGGGTGCATCAAACACAGCAGAGCCAGATAGGCAAAAGAGGTGATTATCCATCCCACTCTGGTCAGTGTTGGTGTGGCCTCACCTGGAGGTGTGTATGCAGTTCTAGGCCCCACCAGTTAAGAAGGATGTGAAGGTCCTTGAATGCATCCCAAGGAGGGCAGCAAAGTTGGTGGAAGAGCTGGAAGTCATGTCCTGTGAGGAGTGGCTGAGGGCTCTGGGTTTGTCTGGTTTGCAGAAGAGGTTGAGGTGCGACTTCCTTGCCCTCTAACAGCTTCATGAGGAGGGGAAGGGGAGAGGGCAGTGCTGAGTTCCTTTCCCTGGGATCCAGTAGTAGGATGTGTGGGAATGGTCCAAAGCTGCATCTAGGAAGGCTCAGACTGGACATTATGAATCATTTCTTTGCTAACAGGGTGGTCAAACACTGGAACAGGCTTCCTGAAGAGGTGGTCGATGCTCCGAGCCTGCCAGTGTTTAAGAGGCAGTGGACAGTGGGACAAAGGCAATTTGGACAGTGCCTTTGATTATATTCTTTAACTTTTGATCACTCCTGAAGCAGTCAGACATTTGGACTACATGGTTGTTGCAGGTCCCTTCCAACTGAAATGGTCTCTTCTATTCCATTCTATTCCATTCTAAACCTATCCTGTCTTGTGCTATGCTATGCTATTCTGTCTTCAGAAGTGGCTCTGTGTGTGTGCTTTGGTCAGGACCCCCTGCTGCACTCCTGCCTAGGAAGGGATCTGCCTGGTTCCATGTGCTTTCTGTCCCATCTCCCCACTTGCGATGGGGATGCTGTTCCCATAAAACAGGCATGTGCTGATGTCTGTGCCTGGTTACACAAGCCTGCTCTGGAAAACCTCAGCTCCTAGATTACCAGCATAGCAGGGCTCTCTGTCTGCAAAGGTGTAAGATTACAAAACACACACTCACAAGGCTTAACCAAAACCACCTCATTTTTAGCAGTTTGTGAGGGTTTATTCATTACACTTCAGCAGAGGAATGCAGGAATGTGAGCAGCATTAAACCTATTCATTTGGCGGGAGGCATCTCCTCTCCCCTGCTCCAGCCTGCTTGGCTTTAATGATAATTGCACCTCTTGAGTTGTTGAGTTGGCTCTTTGCCACATGGCCCTCCCCACACAGATGTGTGTGGCACAGTGCTGAGAAGGAAGGCTGGAGCCAGGAAGGAGCTTAGGTTAATGTTTTGGAGCACGGCTGTGCTTCCCACTGGGATGTGCGCCACACACTGCTTTGCATCCTGCCCTGCATCTCATCCTGCATCCTGCTCTGCATCCCATCTTGCATCTCATCCTACTTGCACCTCTTCCCAGACTCCCTTGCTGTGTGTGGGCAGCTGCCTGCTTCAGAAAAAGGCTTTGCTTTCTCCCTGACAAGCCCTCAGCCCTGCAAATGGCCTAGGCTGAGGTTTGAATGGTCCTACCTCCTTTCCAAAGAGCCTGTTCTGTATATCCTGCGCCACCCTGCCTGTGTAGCACTGCCCCAGTGCCAGCATGGGCAGAGAGACTCATGGATGTTCTTTTGCTCTTGACTCTGGGCAGGGAAGAGGGCAACAGTCACTCCCTAACTCTTACATATCCTTCTGGGGAATTCATGTTGTTGTTGTTGTTGTTATGATTATTATTATTTCTTTAGCTACTCTGATTAACCATCTCCAAATGCATCTAACAGTATCCTTGCATCTAAAATATAACTATTGATTTTAAAAGCCTTATCACTTTTAAAATGGGAAATAATAATACAAAAAAAAGGAAAGAAGGCAGTAGTAATTTCTGTTGGCTTGTTAAGATTCTGAAAGATGCAATAAAATCGGATTTTGGGTTTACTCGCGCTGCCCGTTCCCAGAGGAGGAATGTGGTGCTCTGCATAACCTAGCTCCTCGCAGCAGCTGCTGCTGTCACTGCTTTCAGCTCTGCTGCTGGAGTTTCACATAAAGGGCCTGGGAAGCTGAGGGAACTGGTGGTGCTGGATCCCTAATGAGAAGAGAAGTACTGTGTGTGAGCTGCGGATGCACAGGCTGGGCAGCTGGAGAATTTGTCAGCAGAAGTGAGCACCATGGGTACAATAGCACTGTCAATCTAATAGAAGCTGGTACAGTTGAATTTGAGGCACAGAGACATGGAGAAGGTTTTATTGAAGGTAGCTTCAAGGTCTCTGTTGAAAGGATACTGTTTTGAAAGCTCTGTAATGAGAATGGAAGCAGCCTAATTCAGTTCATTAGCTGGGGCCCAGCCATCAGCTGAGGCCCCTAAGGTTTCACCTGCTGCACAGTACCAAAGAGGAGACAGCCTGTTCCTAGAAGCTGAGATGAAACTAATTGTGTTTCAGCATCTGGGATGCATTTGGACAGAGTCTGTGAATTGCACTTGTACTTGAAATATTAATTAAACCCTCTTTCTTGGCAGGACTGGGCGATGGAGAGTTAAGTGGTAAAGAGGTTTTCTTAGCACCCCCCGTTCCCATGTTTGGGATCCTCAGGTGCTGTGCTTTGGTACCCAGCTTCTGGATTTTGGGCCAAGTCACTAAACTGCTTCATGCCCATGGTCCACAGTTGTACAGCAAGAGCTAGAGCAGAGGTGGTCTTCCATGCTCTGTATCAGCCTCGGTTTTGGTCATGGGTATCATCAATAGATAGTGCCTGTCCAGTTTCCTCTTGGTCGAGTTGGACCTCTCTGAAGGTGTGACTTTTGGACACATTATCCTCAATTGCTACAATGATAATCCCTTAATTGTCTATTTGTACAGTAATTTAAGAGCTTACAAGAAGGCCAAATGAATTAATCTGAGGAAGATGAGAGGATGGGATGGACAAGATGGGCCACTAGAGCAAGTGAAGGAATTAGAGAAGAGCAAATAAGTCTGTGGCAAGGTGAGAGACTTTTCTGGCTGCTCCCTCCACCTAACACATTCACTGCCCTGGACTGAGAAGAAGCAGCTGCTTGACAGCACACTGCAGAATATATGTAGCAAATAGAAATACTTTGCATCATCTTCTGTCTTGGTGGTTGTCCGGTCAGAGTGGATCTGCTGACCATGAGGTGTCCTCCATGGTCACCTGTACAAGTGATTCAAACAGTCAAGCACCATCACAGCCATAGCCCCAGGCATTGTGTCTGCTGCTGCTGGAAGGATCCAACTTCGCAACCTTTGGGCAACTCTAAGGTCCTGTTTGCTTTGTTAGGGACTCTGTATGTCAAGGTCCACACACTGGTAGCTCCTGGTTCTCTGAAATGCCCTCTCCCAGTCACCTTAGTGTGTAGTTGTTTAACTCAGACCTTGGACACAGAGGGTTTGGGACAGTAAGACCTGAACAAAAATTCTTAGTGGTTTTTTGGTGTTTTTTGCTTGAAAACACCTGCAGGTATCGATCTTATTTCATTAATGGAGAAACTGAGCCACATGTGCTACCTGCCCTGACAGCCTTTGCTCTCTCTGCAGAAAGTCTGCACTCCTGAGCTTTTAACTCAGAAAATTTCTAATGAGGAAAACAACAAACAAACAAACAAACACAAAACAAGTGATGTATTTCCCAGTACCCTCTTAGCAGGGACAGTGCACAGTGCTTTCCAGCACCTGTAAAGGTGGGGCACGCCCTATCCTGGGAAATGGCTGTGCCATGTAATCACCCTGCTCTCCTGCCGGTAACTCATACCCTGCAGCAAGGCAGCGCTGAGGGATGGACAGACTTGTGCTCAACCAGTCCTGCTTTCTCCTCGCCCAACGGGTTGTTGGGCAACTTAAGGATTGCTCAACCCAGTGGAAGTTTCTCCATCAGGGTGACGGGTGCTAACAGCACTTAAGTAGTCGTTAAGTGCTTTGAGATCTATGGAAGTGAATTAAAAGATAAGGAGAGGAGGTGAGTGAAGGGATACAAGTGTCAGGAATTTAATTGGGAAATTTTTTCATTGTATCACCTTCTATTTATTCTGATCCCACCGCTAGTGTTGGCTTTCTAGAGCTCGATCAAGACTGCGGTGAATCCAAGACCCTGAATCGTGCTGTTGCTGCTGGGTTATCCTTGACATCATTATTGTGCTAGCAGCAGCAGCAAGGCTGATAAAAAATATTTGTGTCTCCTGGAAAGTAACCTCTTTGGGATGAGAAGAAGTCCTGGCACTGCACTCTGCCCAGATTTAGCTACAGATAATGGAATTTTTCCTACCGACATCTTGGGACGATGGATGGTTGTACAACACGGTCCTTTCGTAGCGTCCTTGCAGTGCCAGCTCTTCTCCATGGGCTTTCTTGTCCGACGGCGGGTGGTTGGCTGCCACTGTGGCGCTCAGGCTGTGCCAGCCATGTGTTGCCCAGTCAGGCAGGGCACAGCTGGTGACTTGCTCTGCGGTTGTTGCAACCCTCCCCAGGATCTCCAGCTGAGCTCAGCTCTGCGTGTATGCACATGCAGGGGAGCATCGCGAGAGCCGGCAGTCCTTCCTCCTCCTCCCTGGTGCCGGAGCTAGCTGGCGAGCCGGCATCAAAGCAAAATTTCCCACTGGTGTCTCTTTTCTCAGAGGCTGCCTGTCTCCCTCACTGGCTTTCAGTGGCGTTGAAGCCTGCCTGGGAATGGGCGCCACTCCCGTATAGCTCCTGGGTTGACTCTCATTAGGAAGGGCGTATTCCTCGGAGAGGGTGAGCTGTGCCACTCGTTTTGTTTCTCCACATGGGAGCTGTGCTGCAAAGCCAGGACACAGAGCTGTGTTTCTTCCTCAGGGCTTGTTCTCATTGGCGCTGGCTGTGGCTGGCAGCCCTGTTAGTCGTGGCGTGGCAATTAACGCTGGCACGGCAGCACTGCCTGGATGGCCGAGCCCTTCCTGCATGTGCTGGGCTGTTCTGCTGGAGCCTGGGTGGGTGCCCCATCAGAGCCATGCCCTGGTTTGGCGTGAGGATCTCATCCCTTGCCCTGAGTTTCCCCATATACTCTGTGGTGGTGAAAGACATCCTCAGGGAAAAAGTCACAGTCCCCAGTTCTGGAGCTGCTGTTCCCCAGGGTCTTTCCAGAGCTGGTGGCCCTCGTGTAGCTCAGAAACCCAAACTGGGTACTTTGCTAGTGAAAGAGGGGTACCGATGTGTTCCAGAGACAAGGAGTTCTTGTGCCCTCTCCAAACCAAGTGAAGAGATCTGGGCTTCAGAATCTCCCCAGAGATTCCCATCTTGGCACTACCCAGTGTTACTGGGGTTACTGGGTAAAACACCATGATCTTGTTGTTCCCACATCTTCCCATTGACTGTGTCATCATCATTTATGCTTCGGCTTTATCAGGGTGCAGCGATGGATGCAGCTTGGGTGCTCACTCATCTCCTTAGAGGAGGACGAGGACGAGGACGGAAAGGAACAGGTTGCCCAGAAAGGTGGTAGATGCGCCATGCCTGGAAGCATTAAAGGTCAGGTGGGACTGGGCTCTGAGCAACCTGAGGAAGTTGATGTCCTTGCTCACTGGAGGGCTTGGAGTAGATGGTCTTTAAAGGTCTCTCACAACCGAAATGATTTTATGAGGGCAGTCCCCAGCCTGGCTAACCCAGAGGGGCAGGTTGGGTGCAGGGCATCCCCCTGACCTTGTTGCAGAGCTGCAGGAGTGGAAGACAGAGGCTGACCCAACACATGGTGCTATGGGCAGCAAAAGGATAGTTGCATGCATTGAGAGGAGATCTGAGCACTCACATTGCTCAGTTACAAATTCCTCCCGAAATGAGTGTCTCAGGATCATCTTGAAGGCTATTGCTAGTTAATTCAGACCCTACCTGTGCTTGCTCTTCAGTAGCAGGATACATCAGTCTGAAAGCAGGCTAGAGAGGCAAAACAAGTTTTGGGTTTTTTTCATCTTCCCACAAGACATGCCTTTCTGAGCACCGAAGAACATATTTGCATTTTTTGGGACATAGTGTGAATACTTTCAGCAAATACTAAAATAAATACACGTATCCATCCCACATGAGTGTATACAAGGCAGTAGAAGATAACTGCACGTGAAGGGATCAGCATCGTGTTACTCCTGCATAGCTTGTTGGTCAGGGAGCCTGGTGAAGTTGTCATGTCCTTTGATAGTGTTTCAGCTCATACCTGTATTGTCCCTGGTGTGTACGAAGCTTCAGCACCTGGTCAGAAACAGCTTGCCCTGGATTTGCAGTCGATGTTTCTAGCTGGTTCCTCCGGTCCTGCAGGATCACACAGTAAGCCAGTCAGCTGAGAAATGGGATCACTTCGCCAAATTCAGTCCAGTTTTTTTGATAGCACACACAAATACAGCTAGTCACTAAAAAACTAAAAGCCCAAAGCCACATTTGGTGGTTCGTTCCTTCGGCAGCTGAGCAATGTTACTGTAATATCTGGCCGTCCCTCTGCACTGCTACACCCGAAACCATCTCAGGCTGCCGACAACAAAGGATGTTGCTGAACACACTCGCAACAGGGAACCTGTCCAGCTGATGTTTTTTCTCTCACCTGGGTTGTTATTCTGTAGATTTGGTTCCCTGATCCAGTTTGCAGTCTTGCATGGCAAACTGGCGTGCACTGGCATGGCTGAGAGGGAGGAACTAATGGAAACAATATCATGGGTTGGTCCCAGTGCCAGAAAACTTGTGGGGGAGAGTCACAGGCCTAATCACATTGAAACCTTGGGAGTTGCAGCTGAACTGGGAACCTCCTCGGGCTTTGTGCCTGCCCTACTTCCCAGGGCAGTTTGGTTGATGATGATAAATGGGAAAGTCTCAGCACTCAGTTCCCTGCACACACAGGTTGTTCTTTTGTGCTCTTGCTTTTAGAATTAACAGCACAAAATGTTAGCGGTTGGGAGAGTGTTTGCTAATTCTTTTCACATTCTCATCTTCTTGTGTATTTGCTTCCCATCCTGATGCTCTCTATCAGCATCGGTTCAGAGCAAGGCCACCCCTGGTAGATGTGAGGTTGGGAGGAGCTGGGCTGAGTGCCAGGCTTGGGGCTGGTTGCCACACTTAGATTTTTTGTCCTTCTTGCCCCAGATGGGCCAAGATCCCCCTCCCAGGAGCTATGTTTCTGTTTGGCTGGTGTGGAGCTGGGTTTTGAACCTTTTGCTGACTATTCTCAGCAGTGGGTCGCTTTCCAGCATCCTTGCCGCAGCGTGGAAATGGAACCATTGATGTCCCTGCTCATTGCAGGGGCCTTAAACTACATGACTTTTAAAGGTCCCTTTCAACCCAAACCATTCTGTGATTCTATGATCCCTGGTTCTGTGGTCCAGCAGGTGATTATTTCTAACTGGCCTGAGGGAACCCCTTTTGGAGAAGGAGAGAACAGGCACATCCTTCCTCTCTGCAACTTTATTCCAGCATGCAGCATTCCTGAGATGCACTATTGCCCCGGCTCAGTGTGCAGTAACACCAAATCCTCTCTTTCCTTTGATCCAGGGCTCTTAACCGAGCAGCATGATGCTCCTGTGCTAGCCAAACAGCTTTGATTCTGCCATGCAATGTGGTGTGCATGTGTCCAGGTTGACAGGGGCTGTAAACACCCATTTCCTTGCAGAAGTTGAGAGTAAATTAAACCAAAGCTCACAATTGCAGTTCGGTTTATTTATTTATTTCTTTTTTCTAATGGTCCGTGTGTTTTTAGTGCTTATTACTGGTTGGAAGGGGATGCTGCATCAGTGTGTACCTGCAGTGTCCCTTGTTAGCTCACAGCTCTCATCTCACGTGCAAGAGAGGATGCTAACAACAGCTGGGTCCCCAAAAGATGTTTTCCTGTAAATCCTGGAGATGAATCGCACTAATGGGAGGTGACTGGCTGCAAACTTGTGGCCAGAGAAAGATGGATGGTTTCGAGCAGGGGTGTTGTGACCTGAAACTTAAGCCTGTGGCTGGGTCACTGCCCTTCTTTCAAGTTGTTTTCACTGGGCTGGAAGCTTTCTTGTTATGCATGGGGTTGCATCCAGGGAGGATCTGAAAGGTCGCTTAACCCTTTGCCTCACAGGGAAAGCAAAAAGAAATGATAATACAATAAATCAAAGCAAGCCAACCATCCTCCAGAAAAAAGACCCTGAAAGCTGAAAAAGCCCACAAAGGAGGATGCTGGGTTTATATTGCCTGTTCAGCAAACAGCCTGCATCTGGGTTGAGGTTGCAGCGAAGGTTTGTACAGAAATTCAATGCCATTTGGGATGTAACACAGGTAATAGCGGCTTTTTTCCTCTTCTCTCTCTGCTCTTCATCTTTGCTCTAATGCGTTTGACTGAATTACAGTGCAAATCCATGGCTGTATAAATACCAAGTGGGGGGGCAAAATGCTGCAGAAACCACAGGCATTGTTTAGGCTGTTCTTTGATGTATTTCACCCATGAATATAAACTGTGAGCCTTGTGGGATGGTTTTGGGCTAAAAGGGGCTTGAGACTGGTTTGTTGGGTGCCTTATAAAAACACTTCACAGACATTTCACTTCCCATCCTTTCTCTCTTTATGTGTATGCCTTGCAGAAAAGGTGCTTATACTCTTGGTTCCCAAGATTAAACCCCTTTTACTGCACAAATACTGCTTGGGATCCACAATTTGTACATACATCGAACGCCTTGAAGGATATAAGTCCAGGTTCTGACACTGCCAGATCTATGTTCTACACTAGCATCTTAGCTTTAACCAAGCTGGTTGGGAAACACTTGTTCCTCAGGGCAGATCCTACAGCTTTAGGGTGGAGTCAGGAGTGGGACCATGCTGGCAGTGGTGGGTCTGCAGTGGTGAAGGAAAAGACAGGGGGATTTGGCAGCTGGGCTTGTTTGTTTGTTTGGAAGTGCAGGGGGACTGCTCGGCAATAAATTTGGCTTGATACTTAAGTACCAGTTCCCAGGAAATTGCCATCAGAGTAATTAGCGTGTGCTGACTTATTTGTACAGTGATAACAGCAGGAAAGTATTGAAGCAGGAAAAACAAACACATTATTCATTTGAACCTTCAATCCACAGCCTTTACCTGACAGTTCACTCTTTGCAATACACAAGTCTATTTTTAGGCTTCCAAGTCAGGCGAGCTCTTTTTTCATTTTTGTTTTGCATTTTGGTTTTTATTTTCCTGACATAAATTGGAAATGAGTCTGTGCTTAGAGATAAACAAACCCAATTTTAAAATAAACCTTTTGAATACCAAAGACTCTGTGGAAGTGCTGAAGCTTCAGTACAAGGCTCTTGAAACTTGTGCCCTTGCAAGTGCGATGAAGGTGCTGCAGACTGCAGCTAGGGTAGGCAGGAGGAGCTCTCTGTGCAGATGCAGCTCTGGATAGTGGAATGTGATCTGTGGAATGTTTCTATCAGAAGTATTTGGTGTGAACATCTTCCATAGCCTAGGTTTCCCTACTTGGTGGTGAGTGCTGCTCAGCCAGCCAGGTTAGAATTGTCCTTTGAGAGGTGAGCACTGAGGAGCAGGTTTAGTAACTTGGGTAATAATTATTGTTAACGAGACTGTGGGAGAGTGGCACAGGGTCACAAGGAGTTTGTGGTTGTGAGGCATCTGAGGAGGATGTTTGGGGAAGGGCAGCCTTATATGTGTGAGTATATGGAAAAGCTGGTAGAGAGCAGGAGATTGGGGGTGGAGGGGGGGAGGGGAATGGGTATGGATAAATGTGTGAATTCACTTTGGAATGGAAACAATGGGGATGAAAGTGTTTACTCTGCCTTTCCTTTCCTCCCCTCTCCTGCTTACCAGCCACCCGCAAAAGCAGTTCCCTGCCAGGCACTTGTGCTAAATCCTTTGAAAGCTCCTCTTCTCCTTTGGCGATTATGAATACAGAAAAAAGGGTGGAGGCAGAAGACAGGCTGTCTGCAGGGGAAGAGAGCAGAGAGGCCCTAGGGTTTCTCCTGGAGATGAATTTTGTGAACAGCTAAGGAAATCAGGCAAAGCATCTCCTGCAGCCAGCAGCTATATCACAGGCACCCCTGGCCACAAATGCAGTGCAGATAAATCAGAGTTAAAGTGCCTTTTTTAAATACCAAAGGCTTTTAAGTATTTGAGCCAGCCATCAAAAAGGTGACTTACCATCTCCATATCTTGAGCTCTTTGCATGGAGCCTGCATGCCTCCCCGGAAGGTGGGGCTTAGGCAAACACTAGCAGTACTGCTCAAATCGAAGGTAAGAGTGAAACTTGTGACCTCCCTTATGCAAGATTCAGACTGGGTGACCCAATGGTCCTTAAAGTCTTAGGGAGTGATTGCCATGCTTTGCAGCCCCAAAAGTTCATCACAATCCCTGGTTCCCCCTGTATTTTCCAGCTACCAAATGCAGGTTTAGGGCTGGTGGAGGCTGGATTTTGACTGCAGCCTCCACATTTCCTAGGGAGCAGTAGCAGCTCCTTGAATTTGTGCCGCAGGTTAGTTACCATTTTAATCCTATGGCTGTCACAGTGAGCTGCCCACATTTTAAGCTCTAAAGGAAGAAGAGGCAGGAGTGAGGGAAGGTATTGCAAATGCACAACCATGAACCAGTACCATGATGATGAAGACTTTAAGCAAACTAGGCAGGAGCTGAAATTTGCTTTCTGTTTGCAGGGAGGGCTTTATAGCACTTTGAGAGAGAATGCAGTCAGGGACTATGTCCTGGGATATGCTTTTGAGGCTTAGAAGGACCCAGCAGATGTGAAGATCCTGGACTCAAGAAGCACAAAGGCAACCTGCAAGCATAAGTATGATAAACATCAATGGGCAGTTTCAGAGTGTCAGAACTGGGAGCTTCATTCCTTTGGCTCAAGTGCCTGTAGTCAGGAAAGTTTTGTGTGCCTTTCATAGAGCCACAGACTGGCCCAGACTGGAAGGGATCATCCAGTTCAATCTTCTGTGGGAAAGGGAGCCGAGGTGATTGTAGCAACCTTGTCCAGTTGCATCTTGAAAACCTCCAGTGATAGAGACTGCACCATCTCCCTGGGGAGGTTATTCCAGTGAGTGATTGTTCTCACTGTAAAATGCTTATTTCTTACATTATGCTTTGTTTCTGCCCTGTGAGTGTAATTTTTTTAACTGCTTTTGTCTGGATATGATTTTTCCCATGTTTTTTTAGCTGGGAAAAAACCATCAGAGTGGGTTTCTTTGTTTAACAGCATTTTGTTTAGCTGCTTGTGGTATGGATCTGGCACTTTTGCTGCTCTTCAAAATCCACATCTAGGTAGTGATGGGATGTAGAGGACCTTTGGATGGGGCAGGGATGTCTGGGGCTGGACAAGCCCGACTGCTGATAATGGAGCATCTTGTTCTTTGTGCCACCAATAATTGCGCCTCTTGTTCTTTGTACCTCATTGATTTCTAGGCTTTAAGGTCATGGTGCTTGTTTAGTCTGACCTGCTGTATAACAGAGATTCTTTGAATTAATTTCCACTCTGCAGTCAGCAGTTGTGAATGGAACCAAGCATACATTTTTGGGAGAGCAAATGGAAGCAAGGTGGAAGCATCCCATCTTATTTTAAAAATTGCTAGTGCTGGATCCTTGACCATGCCAATTGGAGGACTTTTCTCTCTGTTAATTACCTGTGGTGTTGAAAAATGGTATCGTTGTTTCTGGTTTGTTTTCTATTGAGCTTCAACTTTCAACCTTTGGTCTTGTTATGCCTTTGTCTGGCAGGCTGAGAGCACTCTTCTGACAGGTACCTACAGGCTGCGAGGTGCCTTTTAACTTTCTCTTTGATTGACTTCCTTGAGCTCCTTGCTACAAGCCTGGGTTTGTTCTTGTGGTTGTCCTCTGAACTCTCTCCAGTTTTTCCAGCAGTATTCTTGAAGTGTGGGTACAAGTATGAAACCTCACACTCCCATCAGCTGTGCTAGCCCAAGGCCCGAAGATAACAGGGCCTCTCTGCTGGTACGTGACATCCCTCGTCTGTGGAACCAAGCACCATGGACCTGCCTTGCGAGCTCACGTTGGGCTAATTATGCCTCTTACCTCAGCCAGTCCTGTAGGTCTTGTATGTTTAAAAAGTTTCCGCACACCCATTTCTTTAATATGCCAAGCGTCTCTTTAATCTTTTTGATGTTTTTTTTTTTTCTTGGTTTGTATTCTGAAAGGAGTTTTAGTCCAACCTTTCTCACTGTACCAGCCACACGTCAAAAATCTTTACAAAGCTGAGAGCTAGGAATGTCTTTTACAGACCTGGGGGAGAAAAAGTAGTTCACAAGAGAGAAATAACACTGAGATATACTTCCAGTGCATAATGCGACAGGAGAGATGCATGCCACTGGCTCTGCAGGCTTTTTTAACCTCTCCAGCTCTTGGTAGATTGTTTTCTCCCATGGAGATTAACCATGGAGATGGTTAACCTGCAAGCCCCATGCCAGCCAAACCTGTCATTGCTGTCTATGGAGTGTAGCACCGAGCTTCTTGCCTGGGGGTCATGGACTGGATGCCCCCACTGGGGGTTCGGGTCAATGCTGGTGAATTTCGAGATGTTAGACACGGAGAGCTGACTGTATTTCCAACTGAGGTGTTTTTATTATTGGTTCTATGTTGTTTGTTATGTATAATGATTCAGAGGAAACAGAGGTGTTGATCTGATGGGGAACCTAGAAAGCTTTCTGGTAATAACATCCAGATGTTTCCTTAGCACATCTGCTTAAGCCACTGTTGTAGTCAATGCCTTCAGCAGTGCTGCTGGTGCGTTTTACTGCCTGCTGCTGTATGTGATGCTAATTTATGAGTAATGCAGAAATGGAGGAGGGGGAAGTTTAGCAGCAGAAGCAGGGACAACCAGCTGCCAAGGAAGCGTGGGAAAGGAAGGCAATCCAGACTGTAACCCAAATTATTCTTGCTTTTACCATTCATGTAGGGTGTTTGGAAGTAGTCTTGCATGTAATTGTAAATACTGTGCCCCAGGTTTGCCTGGTTACAGGTCACTGTATACCTGTGCTGTTGCAACTCAGCCATGTGGGCAAGACGTTTTTCTGTCCGAACATTGACTTCAGCTGAGAGCAGGAGAAGCTCTCCTTGTGCAGCGGCTGATGTGTGAAAAGATACTCCTGCCTGTCCCCTCATTAGTGGGAAGCTGTTTCGCTCCCTGGTTGTATCTGTTTAGCACTTCAACACTGCCTTGCTAATCCCTGTGCCAGGATTGTCAGCATGCGGTGTTCCTCCAGAGAGGGTCAGCTTTGGGACAGCTCAGCTGCCTCATGCCAAGGCTTTGGGCAGCCAGCATGCTACTGGGAGCTGTGCTTTTAATGTCACTGTGTCAGCGTTGTGCCCTGCCCAAGGGAATATTGCCAGCAGCCTGAGGATAACGTTCCATGATTCTCAGTGCCCTGAGCCGTGCAGTGTCTTTCTAGGCTGCACACTGCAAGCCCTGGGTCACAGCTCTTCCAATACGGACTCAGATCTGGTACGCACTGCAGCTTCTTACACCACACCACTCTTTCTCCCTCTTCCTCAATGACTTCTGATGGTGGCTGATTTTCAGTGTCACAGGCAGCGTGTCTTGAGAGCAGACAGGTTTGTGGTGCCCACTGCAAAGTACTGACGTGGACACCTGCTCTTGAAAGGTGATGGAAGCCACGAGGTCTTTGAAGAAGAAAAGAATCTTGTCTCCCCATATGAGGGCTAGTGTGTCACCTCCGTCCAGGGATGGTGGGGTGACGTTGGAGGTTATGCAGGTTAAAATGGGGGAAGAAGGTGGAAACGTGTGGTTGGGGTGTGGCAAAGCCCTTCTGTGAGGAGGAGATGTTGGTGTGGTACGTGCCTGTGAGATGAATGGCCCAAAGGCATAGATCTCATCCTATTTCTGTCTCTTCCTCTCTAATGAGTGACACAGCACCATGAGCTGGCCAAGGATGGGCCATCAAGTGCTCTTGGTTACGTGGCAGAGAGTGGCCCAGCTGGGATTCACAGGATGGAGGTGGACATGGTCAATAGCACTGTACAGCCCCAGAGGAGCCTGCAGCACCTTGGTTTGTATGTGTGGTCCTTCAGAGAGTAAAGGCCCTGAAGTAGCACTGCAGGGCTTGACACAGGAGAGACAGCGTGGCTTGTTAATGTTTGTCACCTGAACACAGAAAGCAGCAAGAGGTGGTCAGAGAGACCCATTTCTGGAGTTGTGGATGGCATTACCACCCACATGGCTTGGGGCCTGTTTCCAGTTCCCATCTTCTTAGCTGTATCTCCCATGCTCCTGGCCAGTGCCAGAGTCATTTGCCTCCACCACACCAGCTATGATCTTGTTTCTTCTGGCAATGAACCATGCTGCTTGGGTTCCCTAGCCAAGGTGTGTTTGAGCATCAGTGGCTTTGGACCTCCCATCCTGCACCTAAGAAAGGGGTTTCTTCAGCAGCATAGACCAGCCTTCCTGCTTATCATTTAATCATATGGTAGGAAGGCCTGGGCTGGAAGGGACTGTAGAGATCATCTATTCCAACCCACCTGCCATGAGCAGGGGCCCTGCTTCACTGTGGGTCTCTGTAACTAGGAACATTAAATCTGAGTAGGACCAAGTACCCTTTGATAAAAGAGAGCTCTTCTTTTATGAGGCTAAATTACAAGTTATTCTCAGCTGTTTCCTAAACCTGAGTTAGTTTCTATGTCACCTGCCTGCCCTGGCAATCCTTTTCAGTTGCTGGGTTGGAGTTAGTTTGCAGGTCATTCCTAATAGGCTAGGGATGCTGGTCTCTTCTTCTGCAGCTCTTCCACTCAAAGAAACCTTGTAGACATCTCCATTGTGTTTATTTTCCATCTCTTTCAAATGTCCCCTGAATACAGATGAAGGCTGCTTCTTTCTTTCTCAGGACCATCACATTGGGCTGCTTGTGTCTGGCCAGTGTCTACTGGAGGAGCTCCTGGACATCACAAAAGTCTTTAGATAAAGTACCTAAACACTGTGTTTCTGTTTCTCTCTGTACACAAAAAAAATTGCTATTTTTGATAAAACTTAGAATTTAATCTAGGTATGATTTCTGGAGTTGTTCCTGCCTGCTCACTGGAGCAGTATGTTGTACCCAGCAGAGCAATGTCTGCATTAGTACTAATCAACACACAGACCATTTTGCTGGTCTGTGAGAGTCTGTAGTTGAACACTGAAATTGTCTTAGGGTAGAATTTACACATAAAGCTAACTGTATTGTATTGTGTATTAAAATCTACTTAATTTGATTAAAGTAGCTCAATGTTTCCTTTGTCGGCATTTGAGCTGACTGTGACTTTGTCACTAATCCGATGCCGTGTTGCAGTGAATGCACCCTCAGGAGAGAGTCAGCTTCAGTAAATCCTCCTTTTTGGGAAAAGTACAGTAAAAATTTGGAGAGGATTGGCTACTGACAGTACATCTAAACTTTCTGAGTCCATCTGCATTTTGGTTTGTATTTGAAAGGAGTCTTTGTTTCTAATGGAACTTACAATACGAAGTGTAAAAGTTCTTGGATCCAAAGGGAAATTTTCCAACTGTTGAAACAAAGTGCTTCAAGTCAAAATGAATATCAATTCTGCAACCTTCAAAATTTCAAGATTTTTATATTTCTTCCCACTTATTCAGAATGGTAGGAAAAAAATCAAGATCTTTAAATTCCACAAGGATGATGGAACTGAATTTTTCAGCTTTCTTTGACATCTCTTGTTCATCTGTGTTTGAGTAGTACCTTCTGTTGGCTGAATCTTGAGGCAACAAGATGTTCTTTTGTCAGTACTGCAAGGTCAGGATGTCCTTTGAAGGGTGAACCAGACACCATTCTCTTGATACTAATAGAAATCATGTATAAAACCTGAAGGTTTGTCAATCTGTCCTGATCCAGATACTAAAACTGTGTTTTCTTTATAGGCGTGTCCACTGTTTGGATGATGAAGCTTGATGATCTGCAATTTGGCTTGGATTACAGTATTTCAGAAGACTTTCTGAATTTGCCAGGCAACCCTCCCCCTAGACTTTGGGGACAGTGGAGCTTAAATTTATATCTCTGGTGTCACACAAGGAGAAAGAGCAGAGATGGCTGCTTTGCACAAGTAATGAAAATCAATGCTGTGTTGCTCTTGGGAGGAGTGCTCAAAAAGAGAAAAGCCTGGCTATAGATCTTGGTTTAGAGACAGATTTTGCCTGGGAAGAGTGTGCCTAGGGGAAGATACAGGAAGAAGAAGAAGAGGTGATGCTACAAGCCGGCTTCCTGGCCTCCAGAGTGGGACTGAAGCTTTGTAACAAGGTAAAAAAAACAAACCCCAAACATTTTTTTTCCTTGGTACCTCACTCAAATATCCATCAGACAAGAAGTGAGAAAAGTAACAAGTCCATGCATTGACTAGTTTCTCCTACTGCTCCCAGTCTCTCTACTGTTCCCCTGGCCACTTCCTGTGTCCTGCATCACCTATGCCTTGAAAGGCTTTGTTTAAAAATCATCAGCAAATCTCAACTGCCTTAGTTGTCCACATGTCTAAGACTTAATTTTTCAAGCATCTCTGCACACACACACACACACACACACACACACACACACAAAAACACGTTAAATGTGTTGTTTCTGGAGGACACTTGTGCCTTTACTTTATGCCTGAGGAACTTGCTGCTCTGTTGTTGGCAGTGAGGATGACAAGTTCCTCACACTGTTTGCACTGCACTCTGCAGCTCCAGAGCATGACAGTGATGTATTTTCCAAACTGATGAGATACAGAGAGAGCTGACATGTATGGGCTTATCACATTGCTTTGTCCAAAGCCACAAGAGGAGAAAGGCAGAAAATAGAGCAAAATTACCTGTTTTCAATTTACTACATTCAGACAACTGAAAAACATCGGTTGTGGAAAAGAAAGTGCAAGCTTTATTTAGTTTTTAGCTTCTTTCGTGCTGCGAATGTTTTTCCTCATAAACGTGCATGGCTCCTCCCATGTTGGACCCTGGGCTCTGGAGAGCTGGAAGCATTCCTTGGAAGAGAAGACTGGCCAGGATGACAGAGGGATGTCAGGCTTCGTCTGTTCTAGCGATACAACTCCATGGGCACAAGGGACATACGGCTTTCCTCTGCACTTCGTGCACTGTGGTTCATCTGAAGGCTCTGTGGGGGTGAGGGTGGAAAGGTTTCATCAGACTCTTCCTCTGAGGCTGGTATGTGTGCTGTTGCCATGAAGGCCATGCCAGCGTGGGCGTGGGGACCTATACTGTCATGACAATATTCCCTAATAAATTTGGCAATAATGAAAAATGCTGAACTGAACTCCACTGAGATGAAAATCCCCTCCTTTTCTTCAGATCAGAGATTTCCTCGTTGTTCCTCACCCTCGTGTCTCAGCACTGAGCTGGAAGGACCATCACTTTGTATTAGAAGTTTTTAACCTCTGTGAGTCATTCAGTTATTGGTTTAACTGCTGATTTTTCCACTGAGAATGCCAGTGACATGGGTAGATATAGTGATGGGAAGATACCACTGTCTAGGAAGCAACAATGATTTCACATCAATGGGGAGACTATCTATGACTAAGAATGTAGTTGCTACATTTCTAAAGCAGATTGGAATCAGAGAGAGGAAGGACTCTTTCAAAGTGTGGCTGTGGCCCAATTCCTTAGAAGAACCAAATTTAAGTATTTGTACGTTGAGCCTAAGTTTCTGTTTCAGAGTGGATGTTTAGATGTTAATCTTTCGTTTGAGAGTGAAATTCCCCCGTTTAAAGGCGATGTTGAGAAAATATGTGATGCACATTGAACAGCAGCTGCACTGTTGAAGATGAAAGGGAGTAGAAGTGGCTGTACAGAGCAAGACCATCTAGTTTGATATCGCCCTTGGTGATAGCTAAGAGAGGAAAGAGTAAAAGAAAGAGTGCTTTAAGAATGAGCCTTCCTCAGCAGATCCTTGCAGAATCCAGTGGTTAAATGTGCTGAGCGTTTCTTGGGATTGTCCTTTATGTCCGTTTGTCCCCATGGATCAGATGCTCCTGTCATGCTTGGGTTACGGAGCTCATTACTCTGAGCAACCCAAGCCATGCAGTGTCTGTCCCAGTATCATGTTTATGTGGATTAGCCAAGGTCACCTAAATCAGAGGTGCTAAGTTGGATTCGGCCAGGGGACATCGCAGCACCTGGTGGGCTGATGGTCCTGCTCTAGTGACCAGGAGATTGGAGTTCACCCTTCGTCCTGTGTAATTCTGTCGTTTAACCCCTCCACTTCTTTCCCTGGAAAGCATCTACTGGCACTTCATACAGAGCACCAGTCATATCTGTGGGTGTGAATTCCTGTGTAACAAGTAAGATGTAATGAGAAGAACAGACCTTAGAAAATCCCATGCAGGTCAGTCTTCAATTAGTCGTATAGGACTGTTGTCTCCTTGGTGGCTTGATGCTTAAAGGAGAGAGATACAACCCCTTGTATCTCACACGAGCCTCTTCCAGGTCTCCAAAGAAGAATAGAGTGTAATTTGGCACTTATTATTTCATTGCGTCAGCTTTTCTGGGTCTGGGAGTGCTCTTAGCACAAGCAAATAAATGACCCTTCTCATTTTGCTGCATGCTCTGCAGCCAGCCATATGTTTGAGGCTGATAGAGATTCTTATCTCATGGGCTAAAATTACTGAATGGAGGATGACATTTCTTATCAAGGGCTTTGCTGAGTCAGAGAGTGGCCCTGGCACCCAGCTCTGAGACACCGCTCCTCTTTGTCCAGCCTCCCAGCCTAGCAATAAATGGATTTGTGTCTGTAGGTCAGAGGCGCTTGTGTCAAGGTTTTGTTGCAGATTGAACCTCTGAGGATTGTCCATGTGCCTGGGAGGATGTGGGATTGAGGAGGGGAAACGAGACTGTTCGTGTGGCTAAAACGGGGCATCTTAGAGCTGTGCAAATGCATCTTCACTTGGAAGTCCTTGTATGCACAGCTGATAACTTCAGGCTTCACATCCAGGGACCCTTTTCTCCCACTGCACAAAGACTTTGCTTCCTGTTCCATGGTGTGAAAAGCCATCCCCTCTGACTGACAGCAATAGCTTTTCTCCAGATGAAGAGCATGCATCTCTCCATCCTCCCACCTCTTTAGCAACAGGTTATTTTCCTTCCTCTCTTTCCATTTCTGTCTTTGGAGGTTACCTGGTAGCGGCTGATGAGTCAAGGGGTTGTCTGGGTGTTTTATCAGGTTAGGAGAGAGATGGAGAAGCTTCTCCTTACAGCTTCCTCCCACCAAGCACCTTCTTTTTGCCTTCTCTTTGCCTCTTAGAGCACAACTTGACAGCATGGGATTTTGAGCTTCTGCAATGTATCTGGGCAAAGCTCTTGATGGAGAGTGGAGGGACTCTCCAGTGGACTTGGTGAACTCTCCCCTAACTGAGCACTGTCCACAAAGGCAAGTTTGTTCCTAGGAGCCCTCCTGGGCAGGAAGCAAGACTAGCTACCCCACAGCCACCCAAGCGTCGTCAAACTTTCCATAAGAGGTTCCTAGAAAAGGCGTCTCTGAATTACCATGTTTTTCCTCACAGGAGGGTGTCTTCCACAGGACAATACTCTTGCAGTGTTGTGCTAAGGGCAGGGTCATCTTCTCAGATCAAAGTAAATCTGGTAAAACGCCGTCTTTGATGGAGAGAGACTTAATGTGCAACATCGATTTCTTCTGCGAAGTGGTCTCAAATGAGTTTTTCAGTTTATCTGTGACCGTGGTGAGGTACTTCACTTCCCCTTTAATTACAAGTATCTTCACGCTGGCCTGTGGCAGCCATGTAATGCACAGCAGGAGGTCAAGTCCTGGCTGTCCAGCAGAAGCCATTCTTTAGGTCAGTATGAGAGTGGTAACTATGCCCAGTACAGTGAGGACATTGTGGCTGAAGGTCCCACTTTCTTTTCATTGTGGCCAAAGGTGCACCCTTTCTGGCTCAATCCTGGCGTGCTCTTGGAAGCATGGGACACATCTTTGAGCAATGCTGCGCAGGGAAGACCACTTTATTTCAGAGCCAAACCACCAGCACCTCTTTGTGCAGTGCCCCATGAGATGCCCAGAGATAGCAGCCCTCTGTGGTGTGGCAGTGGGCCAAGGCTGTGCTCTGAGTGACTCCTTCGGGAGGCTCCTCTGCAGTCTGCAGCAGCTGTCATCTTGTTAGCCTACAAGAAATGCTGGGGCTGATGGGTGCAGCATCCCCAGGGTGCCCCATCTCCAAGGTAGGGTGGCAGGGGTCGGAGAGCAGGACAGTGCCACCCTTCTCGTGGATGGCACCTCTGGAGATGTACAGCTATCTTCCTCCTCTTGAAACAGCAGCCACAGCCTGATTTTCAGGTTTTCCTATGCTCTTCCTCCTGCGTTCTGATGGTGCAGCCCAGCACCCATCACAGCTTGCAGCACGGGGGTCCCAGGCACCTGCAGGTGCTCCTTCCTTCAGACCTTTTCTCTTCACCATTTTCCTCTGAATCATGCTGAGTCACCCTGACCTCATCGGTGACCTCAATGGAGCGACCTCAGGCCTGCCCATCAGCCTCTGGCTCTGCACCAGCAGTTGAGCAACCACTGCCCTGAGGTCATGCGGGGATGGAGGTCCTCAGGGCAATGGATGACCAGCTGGCCCTTGGGCTTCGCTCCCCAGCAGTGTCCGCATGCCATTGCACCACAGTCATACTTTTCCCCATTACCTGGCTCCTGCTGAGGTGGCTGTTTACTGCCTGTTTGCCTTGGATGCAGTCGTCTCCTGTCCTGTGGGAATAGGTGGTTGCCTCAGTGGGGGATTGGGGAGGTTATGGGGAAGTGCTGTGTTTAGGGCTAGTGACCATCTGAGGTGACCAGCTGGTAACTCCCGGTTGTCAGCCTGGCCTGTCCTGCTGGGTGCCTGCTTTTAATGCAATTGCAGAACGATGTTTTATTTGTTAAAAGAAAGAGCAGAGGGGTTTCCTTCCAACTGCTGACTGCATGCTCTGTCTGACCATTGTCTCAGGCATTGTGTCTGTCTGTGGCTTCTGAATTGTTGCAAACAACCCTGGTGAGTTTGACTCCAGCAGCGTACCCATGGCGTGCACCTCGCATACCCACAGAGTTCACCCCAGATGCCCGTGGTGTGCACCCGGTATGTGCACAGCACACACCCTGGACACTCACACTAAGCATCCTGCACACCCACAACATGCAGCCCGTGCACCCATGGCATCGTGGCATGTGCCCCGCACACCCAGCGTACCCAGTTCCGTGCACACTGCAAGCTTGTCGAGATTACGTGCTGGGTGGCAGTGCTTGAGGTGATGAGAACTCACATCTTTGCTTTCAGTTCCCAGACTGAGTTTGCAGTTGGAAAAAAAAGAGCAAAACTTATCATTTTATTTGTCAGCTGAGGTAATTTTTTTTACTAGAAGCTACTCAGGCATAGTCAACCTGGAACCCACAGCGCTCTTGCTAGAAACCATTATCTAGGTTAGGCTGTGCACATAATAGGAAGGTTGAAGTGGCTCTAACAGATGGCTGGAACTTTGTTAGTGCCCAGTGTTGGTCCTGCTCTGGTGCAGCCTTGGGTGATGTAGTGGCAGAAGCCTGTGGAGCAGCTACAGCCCCCTTGTTGGGGCTGCAGTTGATGGTGGCTGTCAGGTGTCCCACTTGTAGCTCTGGGAGTATGGGAATGGAGACTGAACAGGCTGAACTTCCAAATATTCTCAAATATTCATATCCATAAATCTGTTCATCATAGATGCTGCCAGCCAGGTATGAGTTGTGGAGTATAGAAGAGCCTCCAAAAATTCCACTCCATGCTCAGGGCTTCCCAGTACCAGCACAGGCTTGTGCAAGCAGAGCAGGACAAGACAGCAGAAATGCATTACACATGGAGGAAAAGCTGACTGGCTTGGTCCCTACTGTTTTGAGCAAGCCAGAATATATCTTTTAGAAGGGGAATCTTCAGTAAAAGTACCTGGGAACCTCTCCTTCCTAGCTTTGGTGTCTTGAAAACTCAGAGCCTGTTTTCAGAGGTGCTGTGGGTAAGCCCTGTGTCCTGCACCCTGTGCTTGCTTAAGCAAACCCTCAGTGCCAGCTTTTCCCCATTCAGTTTCTGTCCTCATGTCTTGTACTTGATTATCTTCCCATCTGATTTGCTGCAGTAGCAAGCAGCTTTTTTAGGTAATTTCCATCTAGCTTTAATTAAGATTCTCCATGCCTTTTTATTCCAATGAAAGAAAAGGGGTTCCTCTTGATTGCTTTGGAGTATGGGAGCGTGCAGCCGGGTGCCCTTGACTTCGGCAGTATTTAAGAGCACGTTTAAGTGCTTTCCTGATCTGAACCAAAACTGCAGTAAATCTTGACAACTCGCAGCAGGAGTCTTTCATCTGCATGAAGCTCTGTAAGTGAAGGAAGTGTTGGCAACTCTTGGAGCCAGCAGAAAGAATGTGTAAGTCCTGGCAAGGAGGTGAATTACCGTGGAGTTCAAAGCATGACATGCTCCTTTATGTACTCTATCTCAATTGTCAGGGGGGAGTTAGCTCTTAAAATGTGGTGCTGGAGATGGAGACTGAGTTATTTTGTGCTTTCTTCTGTGCTTTTTTGTTTTGGACTTTGCCAAGCATTCAGGAGAATGGGTGCTGCCCCACCCCACAAACTCCAGCTGCCTGAGCATCGTGGGAGAAAGGATGAAGCTGCTCTGGAGTCCTTTATTTACTTTGGTGCTGCAGGAGTAACTTCACAAAGCAGTCAGCCCATAGCTCAGGAAATATTTTCCTGCTGACCACATCCCTAGCTAGTGACTGCCCTCCCACTCTGGGAGTGAAGACAGGAAGAGCAAAGTTCTAGCCGAAAGTCCTCTGTTTTCAAAATTAGTCTGATTTTTATTTTTATTTTTTAAGTACTCGATTGCTGGGTTATTCTTTGAGATATCTTTAACTGGGCTTTGCAGCATGTTTCATGTCTTTGGAAAACTTTCAAGAACGAAGTCTCTTAGTGATGCTGTGCACCTCCAGAGGGCTGCAGAGGATGCAGGCAGGTGGTAATGCCAGAAGGAAGGGATTAGAAGTCAAAATAAATGCAATTTATGCAAAGACTTCATGAAGAAATTCAGCCTGGTGAGGGCATGGAGCAGCAAAACACCTTCCTAAGGAGAGACAGAGCATCACTGCTTTGTTTGTGTGACACAGGGAAGGATCCAGCTCTCTTCCCCAGGGGATGGGCTGGTGCATCTTTTCCATCTCTAATGTCTCTGCTTCCTCATATCTGATGCAAATAATTTATAAGGCTTGAAACATGATCATGGGGCCGTCTGTGCAGGAGGAAGATTAAAGCCTGGGGCCAGCAGTGTGCAGGAGACCTGGTACCTAATGCAGTGCCTGTTCTTCATGGGCAGTATGCCAGGTGAACAAGTGCTGGATGAGTGCCTGAACCCTACTAGAGTCACCCCACACAGTCGTTTTGTTCTTTCCATCACTTTTTCCATGTCTCCTTTCCCCCCCTGCCCCCCCTTCCCCCTTATTTTCCTTTTTCTGGTCTTTTTTTTCCATTCCTCCTCCCTTTTTTTCTCTTCTGTTTTTGCTCTGCTGTTTGCCACTATTCCATATATGAAAAATTAGCATCTCTTTTTGCCAGGTAGCAGTTTTTGGCTATAATTGATCTGTGGGTATTCTGGTCATATAAGAACTAAACAAAGGGGTTGTCATTTCTATACTAGTCTGGCTTGAACCTGGAGATGAAAAATCACCTGTTGACACAGAATGGAAGTCTGTGAAAAGCTGCACTGGCAGTGGGCTAAGAGATGACTTGAAGTGCCTAAGTTCAAGACCTTTGAATTCAGGCTAAGTAGCCAGTGAATGTCAAACCCATGAGAGAGGATCTGATGTGAATAGCTGCAGAGCAACTGCAGCACAGTTTCTCTGGCAGGTCCCAGGACAGTTGCACAGGTGTTCCAAACTTTCTGGAAAGCAACATAATGTAGAGACAAATCTTGCTGGTTATGTTGCTCCCTCACTTGGCAGACCTGCTCCTCACCTGGAGTTCCAGAGATTGAGGGAAGGCAAATCAGAGTCCTCTAGCCATTCTGAAGCAGCAGCCAGAGGTGTCAATCAAATAGATAAATAAATAGAGCCCAAACTCCAGAGGTGGGCTCACTTCCAGGAGAGCTGCTTTTATCTGCTCTGGTGTCCCAATGGAGCACCTCTCCTGTGAGGTAAAACAGAGACAGTTTGAGTTGTTCAGCGTGGAGAAGAGAAGACTCCAGGGAGACCTGAGAGCACCTTCCAGTACCTAAAGGGGGCTACAAGAAAGCTGGAGAGGGACTTCTTACAAGGGCATGGAGTAGTAGGACGAGGGGGAATGGCTTCAGACTGAAAGATGGCAGGTTTAGGTTGGATATAAGGAAGCAACTTTTAACTGTGAGGGTGGTAAGGCCCTGGCACAGGTTGCCCAGAGAAGTTGTTGATGCCCCATGGCTGGAAGTGTTCAAGGCCAGGCTGAATGGGACTTTGAGCAACCTGGTCTAGTGGAAGGTGTTCCTACCCATGGCAGGGGGGATTGGAACTAGATGACCTTTGAAGCTCCCTTCATACCCAAACCACTTTGTGATTCTTGAAATCCTACAAGTTGTGATCTCCTATTTCAACTGATCCATTTGCATTAATTGAGAGGGAAGAAACATGAGATTTTCAGTCCATTCAGCAGCAGAGACATGCTCGTGCCAAGACACCGCTGGCAACTGCTGCAACTCAGATGTGGCAGGTTCAGCAGAAAGGTGGAGGAACGGCTGAGCCCAGAGCCTGAGTGTAGTATCCCTTCACCTGCACAGGTGAGCTGGATCAAAGCACCATAAAGTGCCCTGAACAAATGTTAGTGAACCTACAGAAATACTCTCTCAGAATATCACTCCTCTCTATTCTCCAGGGAAACAGGTCAGCCTACCAAATGGGACAGAAGTCAACAATAGTTACATTTAAAGGGGGCATTTGCTGACTTAATCTCTCCATGGCTTTGTCTTGGCATCTCTTGCTCTGTTTGTGGAGAGCTCATTTAAATGGGTAATTGCTTGTCCCTGTGCTTGGGTGGCTGGTCTTGTCAGTCCTCCTCGTGTCACTCATGGAAGTAAATAGTAAAATATATCTATTTTTAAACTCAGGGCTTTCATTGCATCATATTCAGCAGCATGGTCTCCTTTTTGTACCATCTCAAATTTACCATTCAAACAACACACATCATTTTTAAGCATCGTTTCAAAATGCTGCAATAATGTTATTGTAGACACAAGTATTGTAGCTATTTATAAGAACAGGATGCTCTCAGTTTCCTGGGACTGTACAGTATTTTCATTTTTTGGCTTCTCTTTGAGAATTGTGTAAACCACTCTTTATTTTCAGCAAAGCATCTGTTTTAGCTTCGTGATTACTTTGTCTTTAAGACTGAAAGGGGCCTCAGAGCGTTTTAACCTCCTGCTTCCCCTGCCTTGTAATCCCCCCAGGGTTTGCCAGGCTCCTTCCCAGCATGAATGGGGGGCCGGAGGGGGAGCAGGGAAAGGGGGGATTCACTTCCGATGAAGTCAGCCAGACTCTGTCCTGCGGTGGGGGAGCTGGGGAGGACCCCTCATCCGTCGCTCAGGACGCTGCCAGCGCCGGATTAGGCAGTGCAGCCCTGGGCTCGGAAGCCGGTGGTGACTTCACTCCCCCACCGCTGACCTCCTCATGGGAAGCTTTTCCCAACGGGAAAATGCATGAGGTTGTTAAATACTTCCCAATGTCTGGCTGAAGTTTCCCCTTTCCTAATTTAATTTCACTTTGGTTATGATTTAGGTGATAATTAAAAAAAAAAAATCACTTTTTTGGACAGTTTATATATTTTTTTTCAGTTTGAAACATCTTATTCTACCTTTAAGTCAATAAAAATCCTTTGGTCTGTCACAGGTGCAGTGGATAGTGGCTTTAGAGAGCATCTCCATCTCCACAAATTGCTTTATCGCAACGTAAAGGGATATTTTAGAAAAAAATTAAGTCATAGGTTAGAAAAAAAGAAGCATGCTTGAAAAAGAAGAAGGATGCACCAGGCACGTCCGTTCTTTTTCCCACGGTCATATCTTAGTGCCACTTTCTTTCTGTGTTCCTGTTGGTGGTTTGTGGAGTTCCATCCCTTAGCACCCATCAGCAGTACAGGCCTGAGTGGTCCTCATGTGTCTGCCCAGGTCCTGGGCTTCAGCAGCCCTGCAGCTGAGTTCCTGTGAGCAGCAAAATGCAGAAGAGTGGGTCATCCCTCTTTCTGCTGTGGAGTTCTGTGGGAGATAAAACACCTCACCCGAACCCAAGGAGGGTTACGGCATGGTAAAGCTGGAGCTTGAAGCCCTGCTGAAGTTCCAGCACCTCAGCCTTGGGTGAGGTCTTCTCCTGGGGCTGCTGGAGCTCAGTGAGGAACTTTGGCTGTCTTGGGCCACGCTTGGCTCTTGAAGCATCTTTGGGTTTCACTGAGCTTCTGCTCCTGAGGGTGGTAAAGGAATTTATGTCTGCTAGAAAACATGCTGTGTGGCAGAAGCCTTGTGAAATTTGGTACCATGAGAGCAAGGAGGAAGGAAACTGCTCCTCCTTCCTGTGTCTCTTCCTTCCCCTCTCCATCCTTCCTCTTCCTGCTTGGCACTCTGCCTGTGGGACTCAACCTCCACTTAAGGGGGTGCCACCACCCCTCCTGGTTAGGAAGCCAGTTGTGCAGCTGAGAGATGCTGGTTTTTGGAAGCCCTGTTAGATGTTTTTGTTTGCTCGTCTTGGAGATTTAGTGTGGGAGCAGTTGCAGCCTGAGATGCCAGTAGCTGACAGTTGCATCTGACATATATTTCAATTTTTGTTATCTTCCTGCAGCTGTTTTCACAACACTCATATGAAAGGTCCACTTATCTCACTCCTTCCATGGTAGAAAAGGCTAAAGAAAACATTCCTGTTTGTTTGTATTGAAACTGGTACGGTTTGTGGCTTTTATGTTTTCTTGCAGAGTTTTTTTATTTTTTTTATCATCTTGAACTCTTGAGCAGAAGGTAACAAAATGCTCAAGGGCAGAGTCTTATCTCTTCTACATCAGTGCAAAGGTAGGACTATCACTGACCGTGGGATTGCATTGTCTTATTTCAGAGGCATGCCCTCTGTTTTAGATAAATAGATGACTCCCTCTACAAATGCTGGGCACATTAATTTTCCACTCCCTTTTCTTACTCACTAAGGTATGTTGCATTACAGTTACTAGGAGTCACACAGATCTCCTATAAGGCAGCAGATGCATCGTTATTAAAGACCTTTTGTTTTTATTCTTCATAGAAACAGCTGTATCAGAGGGATAGATGTAGAGGGGTTATTTGGCATCCTGGAGCAGTGCATTGATCCACTCAAATGCAGCTTTGCGTGGATGGACTGGGGTTGCACACATCTAGCTACCCTGCATGTAGCTGGCAGCACTGCGAACTTTCAAAGAAAGCCTGGAAGCTGGGGGAGATGGCAGCCTGAGTGGTGCCTGCAAGACTGGCCAGGTTTGGCACGGGAGCTTCTCTGGGACATGAGGGGTTTGGGACACATGCTGTGGCTCCTCGTGTCCTTTCCTTCTGATGGCTGGTGTGGTCTCCTGCTGTTCGGGAGATGTCCAAGCGGTGGTATTTGTCCAGCCTGGAAGGGTAGTCAGGGGCTTGCTTTTGTAATTAGATTGACTGAGGTTGCAAACTGGGGGAAGGAAGAGCTTGATTTCTCATATGTGTGCTCTCAGGTGCTGGGCTGAGACTGAGTTTGCCTGGTGGGGAGGCAGAGGGGTTTATGATGTCGTTACAAGTCTTTGTATCTCTGGTCCTTAGCTAGATGCAAATCATAAGATTTTTAAATTGGCTAAAGTTTGCATGGAATAAGTGAGTCAGATGCTTTCCCATTTGCAAGTGGTCTTCTTGTCTGCAGATCAAGGGCGGGCACTGAGGACTTCACTTGCCGCTCTGCTCCAGCAGCTCCAGGTCAACTGGAAACCGTTTCCAAAGGCAGCATTCCTTTGATCAGTGACTAGTGAACTCAGGTATTTAGGGTAAATGTTACCGCTTTCTGGGAATTGTCACCTGAGTTGCCACATAAATGGCGTGAAATTATTGTCACGGAGCCAGTTCGGCTGACACAGGAATGTTTTCCACTTGCGTAGAGATACAAGAGAGGACCTCTCAGTGCTCCTGGATGCTGAGGAATTCAGCCTCTCAGCATTTCTGAGTAGAGGTTTTCCTGCCTGCTTTGTAAACTGTGAAAACAAAACACAGAGATGAAGAGAATTACCTGAGATTGTGTAAGATGCTGCTGCGCTCAAGATCAGAATCATCATCTTCTGTGTCCCAGTTTTTACTCCATCTATTAATACACCACGCTATTTTTAGCCCTCTAAGTAGCCACGTTGTTTGTAATTAGCTTCACTAATAACTGCTCTTCCATACGCTGCAGGACCCACCAGCAGAGCAGCACGCTTTTCCGAGCCAAGCTAAATACAAGGGCGGCTAATAAAAGGCATCCGCGTTTCCGGTTGGTTGCTGCTGAGCAGACACATGTCCTTGTAGCTCTTGTGATCAGTCAGCTGCCTCAATACGGCTCCTGTACTTGGGTTAAGGACGAGGTGTTACTACTCAGGGTTTCCGGGGCGTTCCCTTGCTGACCTTTCAAGAAAGTGAAGCACGGTCTCTCCCTCTCTCCAGCGTGTGCTGAGTCAAGACTGCTGCTTTCGAAGAGAGATAGCATCTCGCAGTACCTAGAGCTGGAAATTTAATTAATGGCTGCAAACATCTTAGGTGACGGCTATATTTACACCCCAAGAGAATTAGTAGTTACTGTAGGGATTAGGAGGTGCACTGGGAGCAGCTGCATGGAGCTGAGTGGCCAAGCCAGATGCAAATCCAGCAGATGACTGCAGAGGAGATGATGTGAGCTGCAGTTCTCTTGAATTCCACCAGTGACTGCAATTTTGCTCCATTAAAATCACAATTGCTTCACCAGTACAAGCACAAAGGTGCTACCTAAGCAAACAGGCACATTACTAGTTAGGAGGAACAGACTGTTTTCACACATTTTCTTTTAAGAATCCAATCTCCAAACTTCCAAGCCCAACGTAAGGAACCCAAAAATGTTCTCTAGCATGCAGAAAATGAGGAGCTGTATGACTGCAGTGCTGCATCAGCTCACTGCATGCTTGCTATGTGACTTTTGCACCAACTTTGTGTACAACAGCAGTTGTAGGGGCAGCCAGATGAGCTCCCCTTTCAGAAAATGCCCACGTCAGATGGTTATTAACTCGAGAGCTGTGACCTCTTGTGAGAGCACTGCTCAGTTGCCTCCAGATCTGCAAGAACTGTGTGAACGTCACCATGTTTTGCATGTGAGGTTTTTTTTTACTCTCCCTCTTTGATATAAATATATCGAGATCGTTATCTTTAACTGTGCACACCCGCATGCAAGCCAAGCTGGTTCACTGAACACTGGCACAAGCCGTGTATGCTTAAACCAGCAGTCTTTATTCAGGCAAAGCCCCTGTTGATTTTTCCTTGCTTCTGTAAATTCCAGAGCCTTGGTCCAAAGCTGGCAGTGCACATTTGTTTGCCTTTGTATTGTAATACAGATGGGCAGTCCTTGTAATATAGCTACGTTTATTTACCCATAGAAACATGCAGAACTCTGATAGGTTGCTACATAGGTTATTATTGATATTGTTCTTTTTATTCCTGCAAAACTGGCTAGGCTAAATGCTATATTAGACCAAATAGACCTCTCTTCTTCTTTTTTTTTTTTTTTCATGAAAAATTGAGCTGGCAAAATGGTCTTTTCATTTGCAGGAATCTCCTAATTTGGGTCTAATATTGTATCACACGTGCTGCAAAGCACTGACAGGACTAGATTACATCTGTGGCCAGTTCAGTTCCTACTCAGCGCTTTATTTGCATCTTGACAAGAAGATATGACAGTTTTTCCCCTTCTTCCCTGTATACAAATTTTGTATGAAATGCATGTTTAGACATTTTAAAGGCAATTTTGATCATACAGTATAAGTGAAACAAAAAGTACCAAACCAAGCCCCAAACCCAGAATTAAAAGACTCTAGGAGGAAGGTCTCAGAGGAGAACCTAAAACATCAGGAGGGTTTCTCAGAGGCAAGTTGCCTTCCCAAGAGTGCTTACTGGGTCCAGTTCTCCTGTTCTTTAGATAAATTCAGATGGGAAGAGGTGGACAGGAAGACCTGGGATGGGACAGCCTGGAGCAGCAGGTTGCTTGTTCAGCCCAGTACAGGTGTATCAGGGAGATGGATGACCTGCTGAGACAGAAGGATGCTGATGCTTCAGGAGCAAATGGATCTCACCTGTCATGATGGTAATTAGGCTGAACATAAAAAGAAAGTTTCTGATTTTTGGGGAAGCTTTTTAATAAGAGTGTTGGGATTAAGGTGTTTGGTTTGTTTCTGGGCAGGATTATGTGTTTGCCTGAGGTGCATGCTTATGGAGTTCATCCTCCAGGGAGGCCCTTCTCAATCCTATTAAAAAAAAAAAAAAGGAAGAAAAATGTATATATGAAAATAAGTTTGAGGTTTCAGGAGAGATTAAGTTGGCCTGGTTTTATTTCTAAATGGCTGTCCCCATACAGTGCCTGTGCTCCAATGGAGGAATCAGTTTTATTCCAAGGTTAAGTGCTGAGAATGACTGTGAGGGTGTGGTTATGTGGCCCTTTTCATCTGGTGTGAGTGTGCACAGGCCAGAGGGGGTGGTCCCGCTGTCTTTACTCTCTCAGACTGATTTCCATCCCATCCCTACTGGTGGTGCCTGGGTGCACATGATCCTGCAGCACTGCAACACTAATTTGAACAAAATTTAACCCAGAGGAAAAACACAGTCAAGCTTGTTCTTGATTGTGTCAGTTCCTACACTTGTCTGACAAGAGCCTTTGTCCCCAGGGCAGGCAGGGAACACAGAGGTCACCCTGAGCAGTGCTGGGGGTGCAGTGTGAAATTGGGCCAGCAGTGGGTCCCCAAAATGGGAGTAACATGGACCTGTTTTAGCAGGTCCAGAGGAGGCCATGGAGATGATCAGAGGGCTGGAGCATCTCAGCTGTGAGGAAAGGCTGAGAGAGCTGGGGTTGTTCAGCCTGGAGAAGAGAAGGCACTGGGGAGACATTAGAACACCTAAAAGGGCTACAAGAGCTCTGAAGAGGGACTTTTGACAAGGACATGGAGTGATAGGACAAGGGGGAATGGCTGTATACTTAAAGAGGCTGGGTTTAGTTTGGACATGAGGAAGAAATTTTTTATGATGAGATACTGGAACAGTTTGTCCGCAGAAGTTGTAGATGCCCCATGCCTGGAAGTGTTCAAGACCAGGTTGGATGGGGCTTTAAGCAACCTGGTCTGCTGTGCCTGGAAACTGTCCCTGTCCATGGCAGTTGATTTGGATGAAATGGTCTTTAAAGGTCAACTTCCAACCTAAACCATTCCGTGATTCTATGAAATGCTAGCCATGACAAGCTCTTATTTTCCAGTCCCTTCCATGTAGGAGGAGACGGAGGTGGCCATCTCAGGCTTCACTCTTGGATGTGGAGGTCTTGGGGTTTGGTGGGTCTGTGTTGGTCCCCACGGCCATGCCCATGTGCCTCTCCCCACTTGCAGGCAAGCTGACAGAAGCATTGTGCCCACCCTGGAATCCCCTTGCCCAAAAAGCCTCACAGCTGGGCTACAAGAACAGCAAATGGGCTCCTCTATGCTGGCAGGAGCCTGCATGGCAGCCTGTGTGAAACGCTTCGGTGGCTCTGAGATACCAGCATAGGTGATTCATACGTGGGGTTTTCTCTCACTTTCTGGCATGTGAAGCTGGGGAGGTGTTTGGAGTTTTCTTCTCTCACAGCCCCCATTCCCCAGCTCCCCTCTGAAATCTCTGTGAGGCACCCGTGCAATGACTCAGTCCCCTTGGGAGACCCTTGGGGTATTTCCTCCACTTCCCCAGCATCTCTCCGTCTGTGAGAAAGTTTTCTAAGGCTTGGCCTCAGCTCCCGTGGCTCACCAGAGTCCACCAAGGCACAGGCAGGCAGCAAACACAAAGGTCGCATATGGCTGGGTGCAAAAGAGCCTGTGCAGTCATTCAGGGTTGCTTTCATCAAACAGACTTGAAAGAAGTTGTCTTTTTCTGTCATTATTTTCACCACTAAATTATTTGCAATTTAGTTGTTGTGCTTTAGTCAAAACGGGGAGGTGAGGAAGAATCCCCCATGTTCAGAATTGTTATGCACCCAGTGCGTGGCTGGGTTGGGGTTTCCCTGCTGTTGGAGATGTTAAAGACACTGACCCCAAGCAACTCTTCCTGAGTGCTGTGTCCTCACTTGGACAAACACTCACTGCCAAGCAAGGAAGTTATGAGCACAAACTCCCAAACTGATACATCTGTACGTTTGAGTCCCAGTCCCAAAAGCTTTGTCATGTACAGCCTCTGCCATAGGTGTTGGCTGAAGCATCCACCAGCAGGAAGGGTCACATTATGGTTGATTTAGTGGTACTTCACTCATACTCCATATGGACCCTGATATTTGTCTTGCAGCTCCTGGTGTGCATGTTTCATCCAATTACCCCCAAACCACCTTTCCCTCTGCCACTTTGGGTGCTGTCTTGCTGACCAGATACCATCCCCTACATTTTATTTCTTTGATAACATGTTCTGATAGGTTTTTTCCTTCCTTCTTGTTTTCTTCACAGATTTATCTGGAAAGTATGACCGACAGGAGCAGCTTACTCACCATTAGATAAGTATTGCAGATGACTCATGCTGGAGTATTGATAGTTGTGACACTGAGATGGATATGCTGTTTTATAACAGCTGTAGTGTGATGCCAAGAGCCAGGAACCTTAATTTCACTATCCATGCTTTTCCATGAACGTGCTTTAGGTTTCTGGCACCTTTTCTCCTTGGTTTGTCCATCTAAAGGGTTCACAGGGGAGATTTTGCTTCCCTCAGTGGGGTGCAGGGTATGGGGCAGCTCACGTCACCTTGAAATGAAAGGTAGCGTTGAAAGGCTGCAGCTTTATAGCTGTTCTCCAGGACATGCAATATTTGTCTTTTTAATAGATGCCATTAGTGGCTTTCCTCGATTCTTTGGGTTTTTTTTGTTTTGTTTGGTTTTTTTCAGAGCCATTATACCCCTTCTTCAGCAGAATAAACCAGAAGGTACAGAAACAGGTAAGGCAACTGCTGTCGCAGCATGTTACTTTTGAGTCATTAAGGGCAAAATACTAGCTGCAGTAAAGTGCAAAAAGAAATGTTGACTCCATGGCAAGTGAGAGTTGTACCCAATGTGCTCAGCTCTATGAGAGGCCCTGGAATTACTTCAGGGACAAATTTGCGGGCTGTCTGAGAGCGTGTGTCTGAACCTTCCTCTGCTTCCAAAACCACTGGCCTCAAGGCTGTGTGAGCAATCGATGATGAGATTTAAGAAGTGATGAGCAAGAGAAAGGAACCTGCCCCTGGGGGAGACGCAAAAGGAGCTGAGCTGTGGAGGTGGTGGGTATGTACAGGATGGCAGGAGCTGCTGGGGAGGTGTTAATGCACATGGGATGGCAGGGGACTGAGATGGCTTTAGCTTGGATGGGTGCAAGTGGCTATACAACGAGGGACGTTTGGAGTTAAAAGGAGAAATTTTGCAAGGAAGCGTTGCAGCGAGGGCCATGCCAGTGATGGCAGCATGGCTCTGCCTGATGTACCTGTGTGTGGGTGGTATTACTAGGGATGGCTGGGACCCCACCTGTACCACACACTTGGGCATTACCTGTGTTTCACGCTGTGGCTTAAACTGCTGAGGATGTTTGGTTTCCATGAAGGTGTTGGGCCATGACTGAGAAGCTGTGGCTTGAGCGGTGTGTCTCTTTCATCAGCACCAGCCTGGGGCAGGACCTTCCAGTGGGGCAGTGGAGGCGTGTCAGGTGCTGCACCTGATTTCTCAGCAAACATGAACCAGAGCCCAGGAAGAAAAATCTGGCTTGAGGATCTGTGCTGTGTCCCAACAGCATGATTTGGGTCTCAGCATTTACTGTGAGGGTGGTGTGACACTAGAGCAGGTTACCCAGAGAAACTGTGGATGCCTCATCCCTAGAACTGTTCAAGGTTAGGCTGGACAGAGCTCTAAGCAACCTGAGCTAGTGAGAGATGTCCCTGCCCATAGCAGGGGGGGTGGACTAGATGATCCTTGAAGGTCCCTTACAACCCAAACCATTCTGTGGTTCTATGATTTTGATACTTTGCTACATTCATTGGAGCTTCTGTTCTTCAGGCTGTTACGGCACTTCGGAGTAAAGAACTGTATCCTGCTCATGTGTAAAATAAAAAACATATATTTCATCTGGCTCCGGCAGAAACCCCTGCGTGATGGCTTGTAACATGGTCTCAGTTAGGTCTCTGCCCCATAGAGTAGAAAAAGCCTTTAAGGCCTCCTTCATTAAGAATCTTTATCAGAGATATTCACATGCTATGAAATGATCTCAGGACTAAGTTTTTTTGAGTGATAATCTGGTGTTGCTCTTGGTAGAAAGGATGAGAGTTTGGCTTTTGGGGATCATGTAGCATCAGTCAGTGAATGCAAGGGTCGAGGCATCAGGAATTTTACCAGCATGTTCTTCCACTTTGGGCATATCCTCCTGCATTGACAGGCTGAAAAAAATGCCCAAAACTCTGACAAATGCTCTTAACCATCACTTGGTGGAAATATTTTTGGGGTAGAGAAATGAGAACACTTGCCCCAGCCCTATTCACCTTGCATCGCTGGGGTCAGGATGGCAGCTCAGAGGCAGGATCTGTGCTTCCCCGTGGGTGGTCTCAGCTATGCATATTCAAATCAAGCACCCAGGCATGTCACCTCATTGCAGCACGGGGCTGAGAGAGGCACAGGGGCTTTCCAGCCCTGCAGGCCATTATTAGTAAGAGGGTTTGCGCATGGTGTGTCTTTGGTTCAAGCTGTGAACTGCCACCAGTCTCTAAAAACTGCTGCTGAGCCTTGGTAATAGTATTGCAAAAAGTTTCCGAGAAGCATAATAACTTCCCTATATACATATATATATATGTATTTTATGTCTAAAGATGCTTGGGCATGTGTTTGTGCTGAAAGTTTGCTGACCCCAGTAGAAGAGATTTGTACTCTTGCTATCATTTGGGAAGCCCAGGCAGGTAGTGGATAAGGATAAGGAAGTGGTTGTTGGGGTTTTGCTTCTCTCTGTCAGTTGGGGATGGTGGATTTGGGGGCATGTCTGTGGGTTTGGTGAGTAGATGGAACAATTTGTAGCAATGTTAGTGGCCTGCATGGTAACTTCAAGATTGTGCCACCTGAGCAACTAGATCAGGGATTAGAGATCCCAGGGCACCCGAAGTCCAAATAGGTTTTTAAATCACACAGGTCATTTTAAAAGAGATAATTAAGTTTCTGAGTTCCTCAGTAGTGCCTACAAATGTTCCTGCAAATGGCTCATGAAGCACTTGCAGTGTATAACTTCTGCCAGAGGAAAATGTGCTATTAGGTGGAAATTAGCTGCCCATGTGGCATTTTCTGTCTTGGAGTCTCAGGGAGTTTTACTGAGATGTGTTAATACAGCTGTGCTGAAGGTACCACTCATCTGCACGCTCTGATAACCATCTTCATGTGAAATGAATCCCTGTGGAGCTGTTTGAGATATTGCTGCTCCTAGTTCCCAACCTACTCGGTTGCCAAAAGCTGCTACCCATGGAGGCAGGGCTAAGGATGAGCTCTGGGTGCATCTGCACCTTATCTCTTGCTCTCTATGCGCACAAACCCATCTTACTGGGAAAACTGGAGCATCAGGTGGGAAACTGAAATGCTGCATATCTGTTCTGCCTCGCCTTACTGGAGGGCTGGAGAATTAAAGGCTGGAAGTGCACTGAGGTGGAGGCAGTGACATGTCAGGTGCTGAAGTTAGGCTTTGAGAGCAGTTTTGCCCTCTGGAGGTGTCTGCTTTTTTACACTGGACTGGTTGGCGAGGTGGGAGTCATCTCATAGCAGCCCCCCTCATGTAGGTCAGCAGTGCAGCTTTTGGTTTATGCTGCAGCCAGAGAAGATCTAGTCAGCATTGTCCATAGGGTTTAAGGTGTGATGGATCTGATGAATGGGACAAATTGCACCTTCATCTTCCTTGGCTGTGTGGCAGATTCTTCATCGCCTGCAGAAACACCTTGTGCCGACTTGTTTGGATGCAGATGCCAGCGCTGCAAACACCTTTCTTTGATGAGATGTGGCATGCCTCAGCCAGCTCACTTTGACCAGATACGATACCTCAGGTGGCTCTAGGGTGGGTGAGATGAATCTTACACTTGCTGTAGCAATCTTCATGCCCCAGGCTGTGGTGGGCTGTCTGGGGAGAGAGGGGGGTGTTAAAGCAAGTGTAGTGAGTCCTTCTTCCAGCAAGTCTGACTTTCCATCCATTTCTGAAGAAGATGATGGTCAGATCAAGGCCAGCTTGGAGAAGGGAAAACTCCTATAGGTCATTTGCAATTTGGCAGTGTCTGAGTCACTCACAGTCTGTGCACCCTCTGCAGCTGTGACCCGTGGATGTGATGGGGAGGCAAAGTAGGCTTTGAGGGCATGGCACAAGAACAGTGTGGGATCTTTTCAGGAATAGTGTTGTTTGAGACGGTATGGGGACAGTAAATACTGTCCTTTTTCCCAAAGACTTAATTAGTTTTGTGGCAAAGGTTGCTTTCTGTCTTGTCTCAAGGATTTCATGATTTTAACACTTGCCTTCTGGAGGTCCACAGGCCATGTGAGCATGGGGAGCATGGGCTGATGGGCACTTGGTGAGCATTCTTAAGCTGGTGCATGGGGATGGTTGTGCCAGTGAGCTCTGGCCACGTCTCTTTCCGGGTCCCAGCACCTTCTCCCTTTTAGATGATCCCTGGTGCAGGTGTACGAGTGTGGATCTGCCATCTGCACTGGTTATGGTGGCAGCAGATTTCCCCCCTGTAAGGGGTGTTCTCCCTGGCTGCTGCAGAGCTTCAGCAGGGAGCTGCTACACCTGACCCTGCTATTGCAGCAGATCTATAGATGTACTATGAACAAGGAGGAGGGGAAGCACCTGAAGACACATCTGCATTGGAGCATGTCGCACAGCTGTCCTAAGTGGGCAGCAAGCCCAGTCAGTAGGTCTGCACAGTACCAGTGTCCTGCCCATATGGCCTCACCAGCCTGGCTGCCTATCCAGGCAGTGTCCGCCTGTGCAAGAGACTGGTGCTTATTTGGTTGTGTCTTAAAGCCTTGATTGCTACCACATCACTACCCCGAGCCTCCCCCAGCTTCATTTTTCTCTTTGCATTTGGAGTTGGAACCTGAAAACACTCAAGCTAAACCCTGTGCCCCAACGGCTGCTCATCTGAAAGTGCGGAGCCAGCTCGCAGCAGCTGCTAAAATAGCAGAACTGAAGTGGGGAATGAAAAGTGAGATGGTGATTAAGACCCAATTTCCTGTCGTGGCCCCGCAGTGTTCCTGCCGGCAGTGGAGACATTGGCAGCGGTGGTGTGAAATGTCTCAGCCTTTTGCCTTGGGCTGGCTGAATCACTCGCACTGCCCTGTGCTGCTTGCTTGTCTCACTGCTTTGTAGATGTTGGGTAGGTGAGCTCAAGGGGACGATGAGGATCCTTTTTAGGAAGGGGGGAAAGGTAGGGAGTCCATGCAGGCTGGTCCTGGCTGAGTTGGAGTTGGAAGCAGCCATGGTGAGACCCAGGCCAGCCCTGAAGCAGGACGATGTTAGTTGCTTTATGTTACCTGGAAGACATGAAAGAGTGCACAGGGTTTGGGAACACTGCTAACACTGGTCCTCTGGATTTTTTTCTCTTATCTCTGCCAGTAATTTTCCTTGGACCCACCATTTAGGACTGGGAGAGAGGAAGATGCAAGAAAGAGAAACTGCTGCTAAAGAGATGGTGAAGCTCCCTAGCTGATGCTCTTTGTTCCAAGGGCACATGGGTTGTTCACCTGTCCTACTTTTCGGTCCCTCACGTACCTAAATGTTGTAAAAGAGCAAATGCATTAGAATTAGTTTATCTTTTTGGACTTCTTGCATCAGAACTTCATTCAAGAGAAAACATGAAAAATTGAGTGCAAAGATGATACTGAGCTGATGGCTCTTCCTCTAAGGACACTGTTCCACTTGCACTCACTAACATGCTATATGTGTATGAGTGTCAAAGGCAGCTTCTGGTTTCTTTCTCACCCTGGAAGTGCAAATCACTGCTCTCTTGTCTGTGCCCTAACAGCTCCTAGGTCTGTGTTGTAGAGGTTAGAACCTGATGTGTTTCAGCAGTCCAAACTACATAATTGTAAACTGTATCGTTCCTGACTGGAGCAGTAATGAGCAACGCAGAGATTGGACTTTCTTACACTTCTTTATCTTTTGAAGAAAGCCAGTTGCAAAACCCACTGCAAAGAGCCCAGAACCCCACAGACCATGGTGTTTGCTCTGCACTTAGTGGTTACCCCATTTCTTTCTGTGTTTGAAAGTCAGAGCAGCTCCCATCACCCGCTCCTCTTAAACCCACTAGAATCTCTCACTAACTTCTGCTCTGCAAAGGAGAGTTACTGCTTAATTGGACAGCATGAGGGATTACTGCTTGAAACTCTGTTGGCTTTTGCTCTTCTTGGCTTCTCTTGGAGTTACCTGCATCTCCTCCAAGGCTGCTCCTTCCTCTGCATTCATGCAGCTCTCAGTGCCACTGGCATGGTTGGGAAGGCTTCTGTTGTACGGGGTCACATAACTGCCCTGCTCAAATCTGATCAGTTTGAAGGAGATGTAAATAGAAATGTAAATGTGTTTTTCACAGAGCAAGTAGCACATGGGAGAGACTCTCACAGACAGTGGTGCTGTTGAGGAAGATGTGCTGTTTCACAGCAGCCAAGGTAATTGCCCTGAATTGGTATCCTCTACTCCCGTTACTTTCCTCTAACCCAGGAGTACTCCTCTGCTGCTGTGCAGCCTGGGGTTTGCATGGCCGGCATGCAAAAGGCAAGGAAGAGGTCAGAGGGGACTGTTGATCCTGAGCCTGGCAGAGCATCACACACCATCTTTCCTGTGTGAGGAGGGGCAGCTTTTTTGCACAGAAACAATTTCCTGTGCTCACGAAGAGACTTGTGTAACATCCTCCACCATGGGGGAGAGAGATATTTTGTACTCTTCTAGTGCCTTTCATACCAGAGGAGTTCAAAATGCTTTTAAGACTATTTTCATAGTCCTGAGGAAGGGATGAGCAGTAGGTTTTGCATGAAATGTCCTTTCCTGCCAGGAGAACAGCACCCAACTGCAGCAGCTGCAGTGCTGGGAGCCAGAGCTTTTCTGATGCACTGACTTCTGCTGGCCAGCAAAGCAACACCACAGCACGGTGTCATTTCAGGAGTCTAGGGGAAGAGCTACCCAGAATTGTTCCAGTATTTTAGGAGCTATTTTAAAGGAGAGTGGGTTAAAGGAAAGGAAAGAGTGCAGACATGGAAGGTAAACAGCTGCATTTTGAGCAGGCAGGCCAAGTATGGCTTTGAGGTGATAGCAGGGAACAGACTGCAGATGAATTTCTGTGTGTAATGCCATCAATTCGGATACAAAACACTTCCTTCTTCAACAGAGAGATCTTTCATCTCAATCTAAGGAGGAAACAGCAAGAAAAGAAACAAAACAGCCTTGGTGGCATCTGGCATATTCCCTAGTCCTGGTTCCCCAGCCCAGCAAGGCTGTAGAAAACATGAAGAATATAGAAAAAAAAAAAAACTTTCTCCTAGGATCCAAGCCAGGAGAGTGTTCTTCTGGGATGATCCAAATGCCATTAACTAAATTCCTGCAGCCGGGAATGGCAGTTTTGTTGGCATCTGTGAGCCACAGCACAGAAAGGCAGCAGGTTGTGTCACCATCCTGACTTCCAGGTGATGGTCACAGGGCAGGGAGGCCATGGCAGAAGTAGAAGACTCGGTGGAAGAGGAAGGGTCTGCCATAGTGAAGAGACATGGGAGATTGGACAGGGTGATCCCAGTGTCCATGTCAGTCTGTGGAAGAGGGCAGGTGTGGGCAGCTCGCCAGCGTGTCCCGATGTCACTGACGATGGCGTGCAAATGGCAGCTCTTCATCCTGCGGTCTTTTTCTAGAGCTCTGTGGCTATCCACTAGTTTGTCTTGGATGGCTTCTCTAGTGTGATCCCATGTTCGTGACCACATCCATCAAGCAGTGCTGGCATATGGTGTAGGTCAGGAGTTGCATGGGAGAGCAGCCAGAAGAGACCCTGGCTGACATGAGCCGTTTCCAGTGGTCTCCCTGCTGCTTTCTGGCTTTGCTCAGTCTGGTGGTGGAAGATGTGCTCCCACCTTGCAGTGCGTCCAGCCCAGCCCAGAGGCTGTGGCTCACACTTTGATGTGCCCTCCCTTTGTGAGCCATGCCAGCTTGGCTTGCTTGCCAAGTCCATGTTCAGTGTGGTGAGTGTCAGCAGCAGAGCCAAAGGATTGCCGGGGTGTGTTGGACTCTATTTGCAAAGCCTGCAAGGAGATGGAAAAGGTCATTTTGTCTGGGGCAGAGGAGGAGGAAAGAGGCATAAGGAGTGATGCCATGTGGATTTGTTTCATTCCCTTGAGGAAAACAAAGCGTCTCTGTGACAACTGGATGATCTTGGAGGTCTTTTTCAACCTTAATGACTCTGTGATTCTGTGACAGGAGAGCAGCAGGGAAATAAAAACTGAGATAAAGAAGAGATAAAAAATGGAGATAAAGAAAGAGGTAAAAACCGGCTCGCCCCTTAGCAACCTTCTCTTGCATCTCTCCTCGCTGAGTCTCTTTACCACCAACAGTAGGGAACAAAAAGGCAGGAAAAAAAAAAGCCGCAAGATGGGTTTTGAATGAATGCCAAGGTTGATTTAATTAGATGTATTGAATTCGTTAACTTCTGAACGACGTGGCTGTCACGCGGCACAAGTGACGAGCTGCAAGCGGCGACGGCAGCGCAGCACTGACCTGCCAAAAGGCTCAGCAAAGCAGAAGGATTGACCTACTTCCCTCGGCTCCATGGAGAGCACAGGCGAGTGCCCTCCGCTTGCTGTTGCCGTGCTCTCTGGAGGGCTGCACATCCCTATGTGCAGGGGAGAGCTCACTGGGCTGGGGGCTGCTGGGCAGCCCAGCATTGCCCGTCGTCTCTGGCATGAGCCTGGGGCTGGGTAAATGTCCATGTGCCCTTAGGAGGCAGCTCGCTCAAAGCAAGGGCTCCTGCTTTGTGTGCTGACTTCTGTCTTCTGGCTGACACTGATTTTCTGCTTCTCCCACCTATTGCACCTTTAAAAAAATACCAGTGTTCTCTGATAATGGGCCTGAATGCTGTTGCAGCTGATAAAGGTGATAAAATCATCCATGCGCACTGCCACGGCAACCTACAGCAATTGCTCTTCGGTCTTGATGTGTGTCTGCTCTTTGGTGTGAGTGCAGATGTGTAGGTTTGGTTGAGACTTGGTCTGGGAATCACCTGAATATGGAAGATTTGTTTTCCATTTGGAACTCTAACATGGATGTGGAGCCAGTGAGCAGCTCCTTTTCTTGCTGGCCACCCTCAGCGTGGAGCAGAGCATGCTTCCTTTTGTACCTTGCTGCAAGCCCTGCCAGTGCAAATTGCATCTCAAAAGATTTGTCAGTGCCGGGGAAGAGGCTTCTGAAAAAGAAATTTGTTTCCAAATGAATTCTGTAATGGTTATCAAGAGGAACTGCTGGGTGTCTGCTTCCAGGTCTGCCATCGTGCGATGCATGCGTGGATCCGGGGTTCTCCCTGCAGTGACCACAGGATCCCTTTGAGATCAGTGTAGTGGCTCCTGGACAGGTAACGTTCCAGCTAGAGAAGTCCCAACAACTGAGTGGCATTGTGATGTTCTGCCCCGATACCAGTCATGAGCCGAACTCCACCCATTTGTTTGACAGTCTTCTCCATCACTCATTAGTGTAAATGCAAAAATATGTCCTGTCAAATTGTGTCCGTCAAGTGATGAAGAGAGAAAGTGGATTTCCTAAGCTTCCAGCATAGAAGTGGTGCTCTTGTGATAGGGAATGTTTGCCAAGACCTTTGGAGCTAGAAGACACCAACAGAGATGTTAGTGAAGTGCACAAGTGTAGAAGCACTGCATGAAACCATGGTCTGGGTTGTGCTGAATATCGCTGTGTGACTGAATGAGATGCTGACATGTAAGGGAAGCTTGGGCACACCATCAGCCTCCTCTGATTATTGTCAGTATTAACCCCAGATTGGTAACACCAGGCCAGATAGTCACCCAGTGTGGTGGGGAACTTGCTATTACAGTGGGGAAATGAGACAAAGCAGCACTGGAGGAGTTGTCTGAGGTCACGCAGAGAAGACAGCTAAGACGTTGTTTCCCACCACCCAAGCTCTGGCCTTTTCTTCTTCTTGCCTCAAGTGTGGTTTCTTCTGGTCCTACAGCATCAGTCAGCTGGAGGAGAGAAGAGTGCTTGAGTGGGGAGATGAAAGAAAAAACGTTATTTCATTAAGCAGTGTCAAGAAATTATATGGGAAGAAGAAAAAGAGGACAGATGGAAAGAATCCAGCTGTCTTCTTCTCAAGAGAAGAAATCTCTTTGTAGCATTGAGGCTTTCAGGGTTCGTGATTCAGCTTTCAGGTCGGTTGTTGATAGTTAGGATGTTTTCATTTTGACTTCTGTCATCTTGACATCTGTTGACAAATGCTGCAGAGCTTTGTCAGGACACATATCTCTCCATCACATATGACTAATTGTATTGGGACAGCCGTGAGCACAATAACACTTCTGTTTTCCTCCAGAACAGCTCCATTACAGACTGCCTGGTAGCTGAGCCCCAGCAAGTGTTTTTGCAGTTTTGCTGATTGTGCAGCCCAGATAACCTGAGAGAGAGCAAACATGGAAAGTGTTGAATATTCAGCTCAAAAGCCAGAAAACAGACATGTTTCGCTGCTTGTCTGAAGTGAGCTTTTAACTGCGCATTGTCAGTGCTTTTCAGGAAACTCATCTTGTCTGGGACACGTCATTTGGCAGCAAAGTGCTCCCATTTAGGGACAGCCATCAGGAGTTCTGCAAAGGCCAGGGCTCATGGCTAGGTGCTGTTGTCTTTGCAGCTTAGTTTTGTGTTTTACTTTTCCCATCTCCTTGGAGAGCAAAACTCAATCCATGCAAAACAGATGCATTTTTGAACAAGATTTCTCTTAGTCTTACACTCAAAAAACTGTCTTCAGAAAAGCTAGTGCATTGCAGAAGCTAGCAGAAGACTTTCTCTAGATGTTTGCTGCTGTTGGTCCTATTTCTGCAGCAACCCAGGAGTTTTGGTGCAATGTAAGAACTGAATTTAAACTTCTTGGCATTAAGCTGGTCACCCCCTGCTCCTCAGGGTAACAGCTGTATTTATGCATGAAAGCCACACTTGTATTCCTCAAGAAGTGTGTCGGCACAGATGAGCCTTTGACCTCAGTATATCAGCTCAGTGGTCAACAGCCTTATGCGGAAAGAGCTTTGGTGTGCAACTCTTCCACTTGGCGAGTTTAATCTGTGGATGGATTACAACAGAAAGTTCTCTACAAGAGGCTATGGAGGTTTAAAGCTGCCCTTGCCTCTGATGAAATCATTGCTCGCTCCTCAAGGAGATTTGTGGTATCTGGAATCTGCATTCATAGTGTGCAAGTGGGCAGTCTGTCCAACATAGGGAGGTAGCGGAGATCTTTGTGACTCTTCCTCTGTCCCTTTTCCCTAGGAGGGAATCCAGTTTTCCTGCCTGCAGCAAGGCACCCCTTCTGATTTAGGAGTGAAAGACTACTTCTGTCGTGATGCTGTCACAAGGCCATAGTGTATGTCTGGGTGTTAGAGGAATTAGTCAGTAGGAGAAGGATGATGCACCAGGAGGTCGTCAGTCAGTGCAGACCTTCTGAGGACATTGACTTCTCATAACAAATTCATTGAAGGTCCATTTCAGTCTACTTCTCCTCTCCTTGCTGTGTTGGCTTTGTTTGTTGTTGCAGGACAGGAGTTACCTAAGGAGCTCTGGGCTACTGAATAGAGGAGCTGAGCTTGGGATGTGAGCTTGGCAGCTGCAGACACCAAGGAGGAGACTGCTCTCCTGGAGGTGTGAGAAATCTCTGGACACTGACAGAGCGTGCGTGGCATTATGACTGATCTGCCCTGGGTGAATACTGTGCAGATGCCCCTTACAGGGGCTAATCCATGTGTCTGCAGCTCTTAAAAATAAGGATGTTGCCCAATGTCCCCTGTCAGCCTTGAGCGTGGTTCCTGTCATTCCTGTTGGATGCCCTGTGGTGGGAAGAGCAGGCGTGCTGGCTGCCGGTTCAGCCTAAAAATGATGTCTGGGCAAAGTCCATCCTTGTCTGGACTCCAAGGGGCTGCTGTGCACAAGGCCTTCACACAGTTTCCTTAACAGGCTCCTTTTCACTTTTTCCAGGGACTTGCACTGTGCTTCATTTCAGAACGATCCAGTGAATTAACATATTGTTGCTGCTGCCTGGGTAATTGCATGCCCGGGGTCTGCTCTGCTCCAGCACAGTCTTCCCGGCTCTCCAGACAGAAAGCATCCTTCTCCTCTGGCAAACAAGGTTGCAAAGTATTGCCCTGAGGCCTAGCTCACAGATTGGAGGAATGGGAGCATGGAAAGAGGAGAGGGAGGCGGTTTCTGAAGGTATATCTGGCTTCAAGAGCTTACCTATCAACAGGGAGCTGGAGTTTTTTAATCTTTAATTCTGTACAAAGGTACTAATTTTGACTGAAGCTGTGGTTTTCTTGCTGACTTATGCAGACATTGGTATGGGTGCAGTTACTGAAATTTAGTTTAGCACAAGTCACTATGAGGACTCAGAACTGCTTGAAATGAGCTGTCCTGGGTCACACAGGAATTTCAGCAGAAGTTGAAACTGAGTGGTCTGATACCCTCTTTTGTACTGAAAATAAAACTCTTTGAATAGGTAGGTGTAAAAATGCTTGCTGGTCTCACTTCCGAGTATAAAAAAACTCACACGTGGATAAACCCTTAGAGCCTCTTAAGTTCCTGTGAGACAAGACCACATCTCAGAAAACATTGGTGAGCCTGTTATCAAAGCTGGGCAGGTTTCTTAATGCGGATGCAAGTTTGCATTTTTGAAAGATGGTATTTGGTCAGGACTGACTTCTGGTGGGGAGTTGGCATCCCTTAGGCAGTGGTATCCAAAAAGAAGTGTGGTTATGTGCAACATGAGGAGGGCAGCTTTACCTCCTAGCACAGCTTGGCTATCGAGTAGAGGCATGAGGAGGACAGGGAGCATCCAGACTCAGGGATAGTGGGGAGGAGGTTGATTTATGGCTCTGCCACTGACTTGCTTGGTGACCTGGGGCGAGAAGATGAACCTCTCTTTTTCCACCCCCTTCTCTTCTGCCCACCCAGCGCGTGACAGTTGCCTTGTAGTTCGTATGGGTTCTGAGAAGCAGGAGCTTGGTAGTCCTGTCTGTAAGATCCCTTTTCACCTTCTCGGTCCTGAACATTTCCTGTCTCTTAGCAACATAAGCTATTTTGACTGAAAGGAAGACATTGCTCCAAGACTCTTTATGATACAAGGGATAGAGAGGATGTTATGGTTATACTGACAGTGTAGCTGGGTCATCCTGCACCAGAGCTTTGCAGTTTGTGGGGCAGAGGGAAGGCTTCTTGAGGCATCTCCATCCTGTGGAATAGAGGCTGCTGCCTTGGGCAGTATGGAGAGCCTTTTTGTGATTGGCCTAGCCATGGGGTTTAGGGAATCCCACTTGTTCTGTAACAATGTGTGTGTATTTATGCACGTACGCAGGGGAGAAAGATGTCGTGTATGCTGCAGATGGGACATGGACAAAGGTTCCTTGGCCACTGATGCCCAAACTGAGATGAACAGTTGCATGTGGGTCACTGTGGGACTGCATGCAGGACTGGGGTTTGTCATGTCCTGAGGGGAGCATAAGGCAAGGTGCCCAGGGGTGCCTTCTGGGCCCTCATGGTCTTGGGACGTGGTTGTTTCTCTAACTCTTTCACTTGGGGGATATCGCGGTCCCCGAGTGCTGAGTGATTCCCACCCTTTCCTGCAAAGCCTTTGCACTGGTGGCAGTTAGAAGATGGCCTGTAGGATAATATAGGCTGAAAGGGATCTTGGGTGGGTCAACTGTGAGATCAGACCAGGTTGTTCATGACTTTGTTTGGTCAAGTACTGCTTTAGGTGAGCCTGGCTCTGTTCCCAGTCACCTCCCTGCAGGCGCTGGGGCTGCTGCTGCATCCCTCAAAGCCATCTCTTGCCCTGGCTGAACAAGCCCAGCTCCCACAGCCGCTTCTCTTCTGGCAAGTCCACTTGTGCTCCTCCACTGCACGTGCTCTTCTTTGTCCGTGTGTTTCTTGTACATGTTTCTTGTACAAAAACAAGATGCGATGTCTAGATGGGGTCTAATCAGTGCTGAGATCTCCTGGTTGTTTCTGCTCCTGCAGCCCAGTATGCTGTTGGTCCTTGCTGCAGTTTCTTTCCTAAGGTCCAGTTGGCCTGTTGTCCCAACAACTGTCCCAGCCCTTGAGGAGTGGCAGAGGTGCTGGGACATAGGCCTGTGCCTAGATGATCACTTAAACAGGACACCTGTAACTGTGCTTGGAAAGCCTGAGTGTTTCTCAGCAACCAGGAGGGAAGAGGAGCATGGAGGAGCCCTGGGGTGGCAAAGACCTCTTCTCCCTGCTAATGGTATGGGCTCCTGCAAGGGAGAGGGACAGGGCCCAGACAGATGAGGCGATGACCTGAGTTCTGCAGAAAAAAGCAGAGAGGTGTAGTGTTATAACTACCACTGTCTCACTTACTCATCTGGAAAGCAGGATTTTACTCGCTGCTGTGCTTCCCATGGGGCTGTGAGTGTTGATGGCCACAGATAGCTGAGATCCTGCAATGCCAGTGCACAGGGCTGTGGAATGTACTTCACTATGCTGGGCTTGAACCACAAACCCTGGGAGCCATGTGCAGAGGAATAGTATGTATCCATGTATGTAAACCATACTCTTAACAAAATGCTGCAATTCCATGCTGTGCTGCCAAGTTAGGATGTGAATTTCAAAGCAGCAACCTATATTCTTTGCGATCCAAGAGCCTTGGGAAAAGATCCATTTGTTATGCTGTACTAATTTAATAAATGGCTTTTTTTAGTGTAGGAAGGTAGCAGTAAAAGACAAAAAGGAGAAAGAAAAGACAGAAAGACCTGTGCAATCGTTTTAAAGGTTTTCTGCTTTTCCGTTCATGTTCTTTTCAGGAAATGAAACTGGCTATATATGATATAGGATTGAAACCACATATCACAAGCCACTGTTAAGTTCATGAAGTGATCACACTGAAAAAGTAGTGAAAAATGGGTTCTTACTAGGGCCTTCCTAGCCCATAGGAATCCTGGCTGCGGCTTGTGATTGTAGTAGGGTGAAGATTTGCATTGTCAAGTTGGTGGTTTTCCTTTTTACTCTTCCACTTCCTACAATCTAATTTGGTGCTGTGTTAATTGTGAATCTGGAATGCAAATCAACTCATCTGCTCGTTTTTTCTTTCATTTTCAGATTTTCTAACTATGGAGGCTCTCCTGAGGAGCTGTATTATGCACTGCTGCCCTTGGGATGGGATGCAGAGCAAGGAGTGAAGAAGAGCTGAAATGTGCCACTACAAGTTGCTTTTGTGAGGAGAGGAGCTTTCTGGCATGTCATATGGTGCCGAAAGACATTTTACTCTTGGCAGCAAAAATCCTTATCCTTCTTGGTTTTTTTTTTTTTTCCCCAGGACAGATGATATTTCCTGTTAGAGATGCTTTGTATGCAAATCAAAGTAGTACAACAAGAAAAAAAGTCCTGAAAGCAATCACACCGATAAACTCAGTCTACTGGGGAATTCCTGCCTATCATTTATCTTTTCTTTGTTAAGTTCTGTACAAGATACTTCTTTGCCTGTGCTTTCTTAGTCTTTAATGTTTGTCCTGCCAGACCTCTTGCTTATGAACTATAGTGCTTGTGTTTTGCAGGGCTCCATGTCAGTCTGCACAAACAAAAGGCAGTAAGTGCTAGAAATTTGGGTTAACAGTCCCTGTGTTTCAGCTTGATCTTGCATTGATCTGGTGCTTTCTAAAGTTCAAGCTAGACGTGAGCCTCACACTACAGATTGCCACATGCCTGTAGTGATGATCTATCTGGAAAGGTGATCCCAGAAACCTCAGGAAAGGAAAACAGGAGAGATAAAAAGCAAAAAGAAGCCAGCAAAAAAGTTTATCTAGTAACTTAAACAGGAGCAGGATTTGACCTCAGGCACCTCAGGAGATGGTGTGGGCAGCATTGCACTAACTCAGTAACACAAGTTCATCACCTCATTGCTCCAGCAAAGCAAACTCACATAGAATCACCGACTGGTTTGTGTGGGAAGGGACCTTAAAGATCATCTAGTTGAACCCCCTTGCCATGGCCAGGGACACCTTCTGTTAGGCCAGGTTGCTCATGGCCCTTTCCAACCTGGCCTGGAACACTTCCAGGGATGGGGCATCCACAACTTCTCTGGGCATCTGCTCAGCCTGTGCCCTATAGGTGCCTCTGTAAGTGGATGGGGCTGATCAAAGCCTTGCTCTCACCAGGCTACCACCCTGTTGATGTTACAACAGGTTGTGAGGGTAAAAAAAAGACTCAGAAACAGAAAAGGACGTGTCAGAGAGCTGCAGAACTGCATTGCCAAAGAATATTCTCATGTGTGTCCAGAGATACCCACTGCAGCCCAGGTCTAGTTGAATCATGCTGTGGTTGCTCTGGCCTTTGTGTGGGTAACAGTGATAATCATGGTGTATGGTGTTGGGTTTTATTATTTGCTTTTTTTCCTTAAATGTAAAATTAACAGTCAAATTGGCGTTGGTGAGGCAGCAAGCTTGGTGCAGCTTTTATCTATCCTGAACCCTGGGACAAAGGAGGGGAGGAAAATGGCTTGACCAGTTTGGCAGCCGTGCACGTAACGGTCCCGGAGTTCAAAGCAAGGGGCACAACAGTCAGATACCCAAACCCGCCTGGGCTTTGGCTGATAAGCCACATTTCAAAGTAGAAGGCAATCCTGAAGGGGCTCTGCTGAGTGCCTAAAGCCTCCAGTGCTCAATCTTCTTTAAAAGGGGATTTCATAAGGAGTAATATGAACAGAAATGGCTCTTTTGTGGTTTTACACATTCCAGGCATGCCAGGACTGTTCCTGTCAAGGATGGGCAGTCTCTGGGGTTTTGGGTTCTTTTTTTTTTTCCCCCCAAATATTTGCCACAAACTAGCAGCTGAAATGGTGAAAAATAAATGAGAGTTGCAAAATCATTACAGTAGCAGTAATGGAAACTGTGAGGCTTATACTTAAACTGGCTGTGGGGTTTCACTCCATCTTCTGCACTGTTGCACTGTGAGGATTGCTACTTTTACCTGCTATGACCACTTCAGGAGGGATGATTTTAGAGCAGAGCTTTAACTGTTGGTTACCCAGGACCTCAAAAAACAGTGCTTTTGGCTTTTTCAGAAGCAATACTTTTCAGCTGAACTACAGTTAAGTCTGAATTCCTTCAGTATCAGTGAAGTTATGTGGCCATACAGCATCTTTACATGATGATTTCTGCAGGTCTGTGTGTACAGAAATGGGGCCCAGCTGTTCCTGCTTCAGGTGCACTTTTGTTTCACGCAGGTTGTGCCGGTTTGGATTGCACCCATACACATTAACACGGAGTTTTAATTGATGTAAGAGTTTCAGCACACAAAATTGTGGTGCCTGAAATCTTAAAGAGGAGAACCTTAGCTCAGCCTTAAAACAGTCTGAAGTTTCACATGCAGTAAAACACTAGATGGTTTTTGCAGACCTGCCCTGTTAGATGAGTGTCTAATTCATAAGCCTGTGTGTCCTGTTCTTCTCCACGTGGATCCTGCTCCTGTTGCCATAGTCCTATGTTTGGTGTAGGTAACAGGACCTCATGGACAGCTGGGAAAGCCGTGGCCAGAGGTGTTACTGCTAGCACCTCACAAAAAGTAGGGCTGTAACAACATGCAATTAAATGTGAGCCTCAGCCCCCTCGAGACACCCTACACAAGCACTCAGTACCTTTATTGGCAGCACACGTTGACCACAGCCAACTCAGCACCTTCATGAGCTGGACCTGCACCTTTACCTGCTCTGCAGGTGAGACTAATCCCTCTGTGGGGATAGCAGAAAATGGAGCAAGGCTCATCCCAGCAGAGTCTGAACCATGGGACCATAGATATCCATCCTGAGAATTTGTTGTCAGCCTGAGTTTGGCCGGAGCACAAATGCAGACAAAGGGTGAGAAAGCATCTCTTTGAAATTGGCAATAAAAGAGACACTGTTGGAATGAACCTTCTGGCCTGGTTTTATTAAACGTGAATATGGTTACTTGGTGGTGAAGAGGAACTGGAGTGGATTTAGGAGATGGTTCCTGAAGCCCCCTCCCATCCTCCAACACAGGCTGATGTTACAGGGAAGTCTCAAGGCTGTTGCCTGGGCTGTTGTGGGTCTGTGGGTGGAGGAACTTAATCACCATGGTTGTCACCAAATGCTGCACTTAAAAGATACAAGGAAGAAGTGCTTGTGTTAATCCTGTGCTCAACATAAATATTTTTCCTCTTAGAGGAGTCTGGTCTTGTAGCCTTCTGGACTGCTGCCATTTTGGGTTTGTTCCCTTAAAAAGGAAAAAAAAAATTTCTCTCCCCATCAGTGCTACCAGCCACAGAAATTTGGAAACAAAAAGTCAGAAGGGGTGTTCAGCAGTGAGCTGTCTTTTTACTAGACCAATCTTTCAGGAGTTGGTTTTGAAGTGGATTTTGTTCTGTCCACTCAAGGTTTCTGCTGTGGAAATATTTATTGCTGTGAAACTGGAGCAAGCTTTATAAGTGGCAGGAAAAACTACTTTTGTAACCAAACAAATGTGCTTTCCTTACAAGTCACACAGGTGTACATTTGGAATTTTTTTGTTCTGTTTTGTACCAGAATAACTTTTCCACTGTGTTATCTGGAGTGGGAAAATAGGTGGACTTTGAGTTGCATTTTAATATAGATTTCATTCATTTGATCACAGCAGAAGGGTACATAGAGATGCTCTGTTATTCTTCTTTTTCTGTGTAACTGCTTAGTGTTTTGTGCCTCAGAATCTCTGTTTTTTGTCTTTTTGATGGTTTGAGAGTTTTGATAGAGAGGGCAAAAATGTATAAAAATTTGAATGGCCTTGGAAAGGCTACAGAAAGTTATGCAGTGGTGAAGAGATGCAGGCAACCTGTAGAAGAGCCAGTTTTTGACAGCATGGGAAGTGGTTAGCGCCTCATTGGACATCCTCACATCAAAGCTGGACAGTGGGCTGGTTGAGATACTCTGTTTGAACCACAAATTGCTGGGCTTTGGGCAGAATTCACTGTATGAAATTCTGTGGTCTCTATTAGGCAGGCGGACAGACAAAATAATTTTGCTGGTTTCTCTCGGCTCTTAGAATTTATGAATCACACAGTCAGTGTGTTCTGGGGGGGTTTTTTGAGTTTCCGTGAAACGTTTGCATTGGTAGCATGCAGGCAACACAACCCATCTGTTCTCTTGTCCTTTCATCATGCTGTGTTGCTTTCGAATTGTTCCAGAAGGAGGATGAAATTGGGCTGGTTATTTAAATTTCAGTATGGGAGGCCAAAGCAACTCTACCTTGGTTATTATGGGCCTCCTGTGACCACAGGAATGGATGGTGCCTTATGCCAGCCCTGATTTAACAAACACCTGAGGACCAACTCATCGTTGCAGCATAGCCCATGGGAGCTGTGTGCCATGGGATCCTGCAGCAAGGCAGTGTCTGGGAATATCTCCTCGCACTCTTTAGTAGTAAGGATGTAATCAGCCCTTGTAGGCTGTTACCTGATTAAATAGCAGAGTGTGGAAAAAAACAACAACCCCACTGTCATTTACGGCAGTTGAATGTGTGTAGCTGGGAACAAAGAATTCAGGTTCTGTCTGAAGTTTGTGTGAGCCCACCTGGGGAATACAGTGTCAGAGGGAGAGTCCATGGGATCCTCGTGTGTAATCATGTGAAAGCGAGCTCGTGGTGGAGCTGTGGGACAGAAGGGAACCCTGCAACTCTGGAGAGCAGGTAGAAGCAGGGACGTGACTCGTGACTTTGTCCTTTTAGAGGGGGACACACTTCCTGGTGTCTGTACTTGAAGAAGAGAGGAGAAGTGCCAGGAAGAATTAATGGAAAGCCACAGATGACTTGGGTTTGCTTTGACTCCAGGCTTGAGGAATGCAGTGTATTTGGTTAATTGGGATGAAGGCTGGCAAGGGAGTGACTTGATTGCCACATCTAGAGGAGGAAAGTTTTGATCAGCAGGTGAGTAGGAACCCTTAGAAATTTCTATGTCCTTTTCCAAATTTTAGAGGAAAGGACAATGTCTCTGTAACATTGCAGGTTTAGTCTAAAATATTGGGCTTATTATGTAGAGGTCTTGGGTGAAAGGGACTGATGTGGAGTGTAGTGAAGGCAGGATGGATTATTTGGGTCTTTCTGCCTTTATGCTCAGAGCTCTGGTATTCCCCAGCACCTTCTTCCCTCAAGGAAGGGAAGCACCTCTACCCCTCCCTGGGGTAGGGCAGTTGTGCCACAACACTGGGCATAGCGTAAACTACCAGGACAGAACTCTTTGGAGCCATCTCATCTTAAGACAGGTGTCTAAGATATCTGGGTTTCCCTCTGGTGATGGCAGTTATCCTCAGCAACTATGTGGGAGACCAGAAATCTGGCTGAGATGTGGATTCCTGTGCTTTGGATGTCTGAAGCTGCACAAGGTGAACCCCCCTCTCAGTGCATGTGTGTGTGAGGAGGAGTTACTGGAACAAAGAACCTAACGAAGAACTGTCTGACACCATCTGAGATGAAAATAATATGGAAACTTTAATCAGCTCTCTGCAGCTGAGCAGTCCCTGGAGGTCCTGTATCAAACCTGACCCACTTGCTGAACCCCAGCAGTGCAGCACTGGGCACTCCTCTGCCTGCCTTCAGAAGAATGAAAGGACGGCTGTATAAAAAGGGACAAGTACAGGGGACAGCAATCAGTGGTAAGTCTTCAATAAGAAAGAGCTGGGGTATTTTGTTCATTATTAAAAGCAAACCCACCTTCTGCAGCATTTCTCTTTGTAAGGTGCTCAGAACGGAGGGAGGTATTGGCTCAAAGGAGGGAGGTTTTCCCAGAGGTTTGTTTTCAACCTGAACAAATGTTTTCCCAGTTCTTTCCGTGCACCCCGGCTCATTCCATCACAATCTTTCCAGCCATGCCATGTTGGCAAGCAGCTGTGAGCTCGTCCTCAGGGCTGAGTTCTAACATGGTAACTGTCCTGGGGCTGCTCCATCCCGGGCTGTAGCCTGCTTTGCAGGGATGGAGGGAGGGCTCTTGCCACTGGCAAGGAGCAGCATGACTCTTTCACCGAATGTCCCAGTGTGCTGGAAGGATGGCCTCTCATGAAGGCTTGTCTTGAGCCCAGCCTCCCATGAAGGCTTGTCTTGAACCCAGCCTCCCATCCGTAGGCTCCGCAGAGATGTGACCACTTTGCCATAGCTTCAGATTAGGGCATCTGAGTGGATAAAGCAACAGGGGGTAAAAATCAAGTCCAAAACCTCTGGGCTTTGAGAGGATGACAGCAGTGGACTATTTGTAGCAAACTATGACCCATATCCCCTTTCCAGGAAAGTGCTGCTAAGATGATTTCCATGTGCTCCTCAGAAGGGCTGCTGAGCTGCCGGACAAGCACCAAGCTTTCCCCTTCCTGTGTGTACCCATCCTGCTGGCCACAGCCCTTGCTGGACCCTGAGAGGACGCAAGGCTTGGGCACTCCCTGGCTACTGAGGCCTGGCCAGACTGCCCAGGCAGAGCGATGCTCCATGGCCCTTGAATGGCTGTCCAGCATAGTGAGGGGAAACCACCTCCTCCCTGGACACAAACCACATTGATTTGCTGGTGTTTTTTCTTATTTTTCCTTTTGGCTGTCTGAATAACTGAAGTACAGACCTCTTTCACCTATTTTACATTAATTCACTAATGGATGGCAAAAGGTTTCATGTTTGTTTTTTAACTGAAAGAGTGATGATGCAGTTATAAACCTCACATCCATGATGTATCTTTGAACCATCTGAAAAGTGTGAATTTCTACGGAAAACATGAGAGTGGTGGGGGTTGTGGAATAAGCTTTTTTAATCCCTGAATTTTATTTGAAGTTTTGAATGAATGAGATGTATTTCATGGGAACCAGAAAGCTGTGATTTTTCCCCTTTTCTTCCTTCGGTGTTGGGTTTTTTTGTTGTTGTTTTTGTTCTTGGAGGTTTTGAGGGGGGGTATTGTTGTTGTTGTTTAGCTTTTTTTTTTTTTTAATCAAAACATTTACTCACTCCACAAGTTAAATGGTTTCTCATAAACAAGTTAGTGTCAAAAGAAAATTGAGGATAAGGAGAGGCCAAACATTGGGTTTTAGTTATCTCCAATTTTTGCCTTTTGTTTTAAGTTTCAGCAAAATGGCAATTGTTTCATTTTGACCCACTTTCAAATCACATTAGCAAATGAATACAGAACAGGAAGGATAAAAAATGCAGCAGGTCAGGACAGGAGAGAACAGCAGCAATCCTGCTCTGACCGTCTGCCCAGACTTGGGTCTTTTAGTGTATCCTACAACATTTTTTGTGTCACCAATAACAAATTTCCAGTGACTGGAAGGGGATAAGGAAAAAGGAGCCCCCAGCACTCCTCTCCCCATTTTCCTTGGCTCCCTTTCAGGTGTCAGCATCGTGCATCTCACAGTCACTGCAGCTGCATCAAGCACTTTGTTCTTGTGTAGAGCCCATCAGTGCAAATAAGTGCAGACAGACAGGGGGTGCTTGCCCCGGTCCCTGAGCTCTGGAGCCTGCCATTGATGCCAAGGCTCAGCACAAAAGCCTCGCCCAGAGGGAGGGTACATCACCCTCAGTTAGCAGCAGGGAGCTCAGTTGCAGTACTCCCAGGGCCCACTGAGCTCACCCACATCTCTCCTGGCTTGTGGGAGGATGGACCTTTGGCTATGATTTATCCAAGATTTTGCTAAGCTGCTGTTCTCCACAACAGCTCTGCCTCTGCAGGGAAGGACTGCCAGCAGCTTCATCTGGGTTTGGAAAAGTCAGCTCCACAGTTACTGTCTTCCTGGAGAACCACATTTGATTTACCTTAGGAAATTAGTGCTTCTGCATTGACCTTGATGGATTTTGGCTGCATGGTTTGTGTTTGGTTCAGGAGAGCTCAGTGGCGTTTCTTATTCATTATCAAGACAATTCATTTTCTGATGACTTTGGCATTCCCAGCTTTGGCCTTACAGCAGAAGCAGCAGTGCTTTTTCTTCCATGAGTCCCCTGATTTTTTTTTGGCACTTGTCAGGTGTAGGGAAGGGTGATCTTGGTGCTGCATCTCCTGAGACCTTCCTCGCTGTTGTTCTCAGCCAGTGCCTGAGAAAGGTGCAACCTGAGCTGGTTAGCTATGAAAAATAACAATTTTTGAATGATTGATGAGTGGGAATATTCCAGTCTCTTCCTGTCTGCTTTTCTCACTGTGAGACTGAGGCACTGCCTCTGTCTTCTGTCCTTATCCCCATTTTGGTGATAGGAAACAAGCCGGCTGAACAGCTACGGAAAAGGTAGCAAACCCAAGAGACGTGGGATGCTGATGGAGCTCCCCAGTGTTCGGAGTGATGCTGCTGGGAGTGCCCAGCCTGGGGCAAGCATGGCAGTGACAGCCTTGGAGTGGCTCTCTCCTGCCTGCCTGGGACCTTGTAGCCCCAGGGTATGAGTTACTACCAAAATTTAACGCTCTCGTCCAGGTCAGCAAAAGCTAGCACTCTCTGGTCATAACTGGAGGGAGATAATGGCTCTGCTTGGCTTCTTGAGAGCTGCCTAGAGTTTGTGCTCAACTCCATATCCAAAGCCTCCCTTTTCCTGGTGCCTGACCACCAGGTGACAAGCAGAGGTACAAAATCCCTGTCTCCAGCCATCTGCAGACAGAGAAGAGTTACCTAGGGACCAGCCCTGGCATTGCTCCCTGAAGCTTGTGGAAATACTACTGCTTCCAGATGTCCTGCCTGTCCCCTGCTTGTCCAGTCATGTTTATTAACCTCTGCAGCAGATTGGGATTGGAAATCAAAGGGATAAAGCACAGTTTGGGGTCTGTGAATGGTTGCAGAAACCTGGGGCAGGGAGATGGGAGCAAGGAGTGCTAAGCCACTGCAGGTGTAGGATCAACAGAGAGTGAACCCCCGCCTTGCTGCCCTCCCACCAGCAGGCTCCCGCAGAGATGTGCAATTCAAACAGCAGAGACCTGGAGGGGGGGATTCGCTCCTGTCTTTTGGCACCTCCTCTTGCCCTGGTTGGCAGCCATCATTGGATGTGTTACCTCATGCCAAACTTATTCATAGATGCCTAATCCTCTGCAGTCAACCAGCTCAGTGTCGAGGACTTCCTTCCAGGAGCCATATATGTCAGTACCATTATACATGTGGGTCTTGAGTGACTTGTGCAAGGCCAGGCAGCAAGCTTGTGGCTGAGCAGGTGTTGAAAACCAGCTCTCCCAAGCTTCGAGTTGGCAGCTTTTCCACCAGGAAATCCTTCATTTAACTTTCCACTGCAGCAGATGAGGTTGTGTCGATGTAGGAGGGAAGTCTCCATGCGCTCGTGCATCTCTTCCAGTCCTTCCTCACCTCCCCACACTTCTCCCTGAAGGCACCTTCTCTCAAGTTGAAGAAATACTGCTTGGTGTCCAGGAGAGAGCAGAAAGGGAGCTGGATTGCCTCTGGTACAATGCACTGAAGAAAAGAAAGGGATAGTTTTGAGCAAGGTTCAAGGCAGGTCATGCAAGTTTGCAAACGGCTCCTGCAGGGCTCCATCACCAGCTCTTATCCATGAGAGCCTGTCAGGTGTAGCAGCAGGTTTCTGTGCCACCCCTCACATCTCTCTCCTGCAAAGGGGGAACAAGCTGCCCTGGAACAGGCTGACCTTTGGCATAATTATTTCTGCTTTTTTTTTCCCCCCGAGTCAGGGGCACCTGAGTGAAAGCTGAGGAAAGCTAAAGCAACCTCAGCTTTTTGTCAGCTTTCCTTGCAACAGTGACAGGGCTGTTGTTCTGCTCTTGGCATTAAGTAGGAAATCAGTGTTACCATGGGAGCAAACTCCCAAACAGGTGGTGATCACACACATATTAACCTGAACCAGTGCAGAAGGCACCACGTCCCCCTGTGGATCCGCCAAGGGTAGAGGAGATCTCATTACTCTTTGTTTGTGCTCAGAGTGTGGCTGTCCAGAGGATGGTGCCCAAACAGATAAGGCTCTGGGCACAGATGTCTGGTTTGATTATTCCTTTCCTTTTGCAACAAACCATATGGTACTATGGGCAGCACAGATATCTGGCAATCAAAATTCCTGGGCTCCCTCCCTGACTCTACTATTTGCTCATTTAATTTTCAAAGTGGTTTTCATGCATCAGCAAAACTTGCTGCCTTGAACCTCCTCACCCCCTTAAAACAAGAGCTCCCCCACATCACTGGAGGTGCTTTTAAATATAGTCACCATGTCTTGCTTTGCTATCACAAAATTAGGTGCACTTAATGCTTGTAAACTACTTTGCCACCAACAGATAAAAGGCACTACAGACAGGTAGCTAATCAGTTTGATTAAGTAAAGCACCTAAAGTTTGCCACTGCTGCTGGAGGATTGCAGGCTGATCCATCTATAACCCGCAGGAGTAAGATGAATTAGGCATGATAAGAATTGTTTGGTTTCTGGTCCGTCAACCAGTGAGTGAAATGACTCGGTGTTTATATGCCAGGTCACAGAGAAAAGTTTCTTGCGATTGGAAATGATTAGTCACACTGATTAATGCTTCCAGTGCTCTTTGATCCAGAGCTGCCAGTTGGAATGAGTCTTGCTGTACAGAGACATCCCAACTGCCTGGTAACGAAAGTGCAGGGGGTAGAAAATTGGTTGAAAAAATGCGGGTGGGGATGGGAAGGCTCTGCTGTAAGATACGCTCTTTTTCCATCGGGCTCCAGGCTTGCATTCTTTGAACCAACCTCTTATTCCTGGAAGTCAAGTCAGTTTGTAACTCGTATTGTGCTTGTCAGGTTTATTCATTTTAAAGAAAATGTTCAGGAAGATTGCCAAGTCGTCTAAACTTCCAGCACTGATAAGGACCTCAGGGTCTGCTAAGTTAAGAAGAAAACATCTCAGGTCCAAGAAAAGCTTTAAAATACAGCACTTTCTGAGTAGTCTCAGCTCTTGTGAAACTGTTGTTTCAGTGTGAAGGCGGCATCTCCTTGTGATGGATGTTCCTTCTTCCACCCATAGGATTTCCCATTTGTAACCCTCAATTAGGATACCCGCTTTTTATCATAGGTGAAATATTTGAAATAGTTTCCTATAACAGGACGCAGGAAGATTTGCTTGGATAAGAGGTAGATTCCCCACCATTTCTTAACCATTCCCACACCAGCACACCGTTTGTCTTCATTATTTTGCGTCTCCTTCAAGCTTTGGGTTCTGTGGTTGAACCTTGAACCAGCTGGGAGACATGAACAGGGCTGCATTGCCCACGACATTTTCTTTAGAGCCAGGACTGCATTGCTTGTCATGCTCCCTCTCACACCTGTCTATCCACACTTGGTCCTTCTAGTGTGACATCTTTTTTGTGATTTGTGTATATCAGGATGGGATTTTAATAAAAATCAAACATAACCTGTTAGCAGGTGGTGAATGGTCACTCAAAAGAGCTCTGGAAAGTTGGGAGTGAAGACTCTAAAATGCCTGGATGTACCACGGAGCTGAGCCGCAGGTGTCCATACCCATAGGCATTATGCCATTCCAAAATCACTATCTGCTCACGCTTTTGGGAGAGCCCCCAGATCCATACCAATTTATGTCAAAATGCTTCTACTGCAAACCCAGGTGGTTCAGCTGCTACAGCTGCTTTTGTTCAGGTAAGAGAAGAGGCAGGAGTTGGGGCTGCCCCCTCCTCAGGCTGCCTCCTCCTCAGGCTACCCATGGACATCCCTGCTGCTCATGGCCAGCTCTGTGCTGGCCAGCTCTGTGCTGACCACCCCTGTGAGCCCTGCCTGAGCACTGGCTGAGCACTGAGCATTCTGGCCATCCCACGTTTCTCTTTGCTTGTTTTTGTGCTGAAGACTCCTGATTTTATGAAACATGAAAAACTTTTGAAATACTGGAAGTGTTAAGGAGCTGAGAAACCTGTGGATGAAAACTGGTGCCCACTGGGGGTGTAGGTCAGTGTAAGGAGGAAATTTTAAAGCTTTTTTAACCAAACTTCAGTTTCTTTGGGTGTGTCTTCTTTTGCCATGTTTTACCAAGCATGACAGCTTGCAGAGACCAGCACTGACAACTTCCTCTTTGACATGGGAGGCCCATGTCCCATCTTCCACTTGAGTCAGTTGCCTGGACAGACACCTTCCTATCACCATTTCATTTATCCGGAGATTATCTGTGCCTTCCCTTCATAGGCCTGGGACCACAGTTGGTTCCCATACGAAGCCTCTGATCTCTGATAGTGCTTGAACTCACCCCAAGCTATGCAGATGACTTTGGGATTTCTCTCCTCTGCTCAGCTGTTTTCACAAAATGCGTCGAAATCTTACCATATTTCAGTTCTCTGACATGTTGGGTTCCTTCCAGCCAATGTATTCAGCAGAGGGAGGATGGACAGACAGTGAATTCCTGGATATTGTTATGTGGGAAACTGGTATAAATATGAGTATACATCAGTTTCCTGCCTTTGTGAAGTTGTGCTTCATACCTGTTTCCAAGCTTATGTTGTCTTCCTGTGCATGGTCTGAATCAGTTAATATCTAATTGCAGATCATTTTCATAAAAATAGGTGCCTACTCTGCCTGTTTTCTAATTTCCAGGTGGCTCCATGGTGGCTGCTTGGCTGCTGCCTGCCTTGCTCCTAATGTTCCTGCTTTCCTCTCCAGCCTGTGTAGCTGCCTTGGCACGTTGCTGGGACAGGGAGCAGTGATGCAGGGTCTCCTGGAACCCTGTGGATGGGCCAAGTAAAACACAGCTGGGCATCATCCCAAGTACCTCAAAGACTGCTGCACTGAATAGGTTGCCATTGTCTCAGACATCTCGTACTTAACAGCAACGGAGGTGTCTGTATCGCCCTCATTTACAGCAAGCTAGCGACTCTGGGCCAGGAAAGGGAGGAGTTTGGGATTAGACATGCCTCCAGCTCCTCAGGGTAGGAATCACTGCTTATCAGAGGCAATTTTGGAGAGGTATTTCAGGTGTGGCTTCCTTGATGGAGACAGTTTCACACTGGTGGGGGCCATCCCAAAGGTGTGTGACAGCACTTGGCCCCGAAACCTCCCCAGCCACATGCCCCTGGCACTGCTCCAGCTCATTGCCAGCCTGTTTGCTGCCTTGCTTGCCTGCCACATGCAGGACAAGAAAATGTTGACGTGACTGATAAACCCATCCTCCTTATCATGTCCATCTCAGTATGGATCCTAGCAGGGAGGCAGTGCGTGGGACGGTGAGTTTAAAAGTGCCTAGCCAAAAATTAGACCGCACAATCATTTGCCTTGTTATTGCTACCACAGTTAACCCTTTGGTTGCTGGCCCTGGAGTAGGCTATCTGTGAGGCTCTGTTCATCTCTTGGGCTCATGGCTCAAGCCATGACAGATGTTTCTGGTAGGCTGAAACCTTTGGTCGCAGCCAGTTTTGCCTTTACTGGTAGCAGTTGCCTTTTTTTCCTCTCTTTCATGAGAGGTTGCTGCTCCCAGTCAGAGGCTGGGCCATGCGTGCCTGACCATGCCCATGAGGTGAAGGGCAGGGCTCATGCTTCAGGCTGGCATGACGTGGAGCATAAAACAAAACTGTAGTTGGGGAGGCATGGCCAGCAAGAAGCATGAGACTCACAGCCCCTCTGGGCAGGGTTAGAGTGGGCAGACACCTGGCAGAGAGAATGTCTGCCAGGTGTCCAGGTTAGGGTGCAATCCAAGGCATTAAAAGTCTGGGTATGTGAGAGCTGAAGCTGCTGTCTAACTTACTGAGAGATCTTAACGATCTTTGTATGTTGGACATTCGTGGAAAGAAATTGCTGTTGGATCCTTACTGCTTTCTGCTCCAAATTGGAAAGCTCAGAACAATTCTTCCTATGACATAAATGCATAGCAAAGTAGCTATTGAGAAGATACAGGAAGGAATCACAGAAACAGAGACAAGACTAAGTTAGAAGGGACCTCCTGACACCATCTGATCCAACTTTCCATTGAAAACAGGGTCTTAGATTAGGTTAGTTGAGGCCAAATCAATTCATATCTTTATTATTTCTAGTGAGAAAGATTCCACTCTCTTCAGGCAACTGATCCTAATGTTTGGTTGCTCTCACAGAAAAGAATTTTTTTGATATTCGGGTGGAACTTCGCTAGAAGCCACTTGTGCCCATTGCTTCTTCTCCTATCATAGTGCATCCTTGTGAAGAGATGTGTCTCCTCCAGAACTACTTTTTAGGTATTGGAAGACAGTGATGTGATTTCCCCACACTAAGCCTTCCCTGTTCAAGTCTGAGCAAACACAATTCTTTCAGTTGTAAAGTTCTCCACTCTCCTAATCTTGGTCCCCTCTGGACCATCTCCAAGTTTTCAATGTCTCTTGAACTGAGAAGAGGAAAATTGGACAGTATGTTCCAGGTGTGGCCTAACAGGTGCTGAGCAGAGTAGAAAAATCACATCTCTTCATCTACCAGCAATAGTCTCACTAATTCAGCCCCGGATGCTGTTGGCCGTCATTGCTGCCAGGACACTTGGCTGGCTCATGTTCATCTTGCTGTCTGCCAAGACACTCTGTGCCTTTTCAGCAGAGCAACTGTCCAGCCAGCCAGTGCCCAGCTGGTGCTTCTGCTTGGGATTATTCCATCCCAGGTTCAGGACTTGAAATTTATCTCTGCTGAACCTCATGTTAAACTTCATTCTTGCTGGCCAAATCTCAACAACCCGTTGAGGTCTCTATATGGTGACTTTTTCTTCCAGCATTGCTACCTCTTCACCCAGCTTAGGCTCATCCTCAAATTTGGTGACAATGCATTCAAGCCTACCTTCCAGACTACTTATAAAGCTGAATTGTATTGACTCCAGAAGAAATTAATTTATGCCCAGCTGCCAGCATGACTTTGAGCCTTTTAATTTTTGAGCCTCTGAACTCAAGTTTAGTCAGTTCCTCAGCCATTTTGTGTTTCATCTGCCCAGTCCATATCTTACTGACTTGTCAAAAAGGATTTTGAGGGTGGCTGTGTCAAACACTTAGCAAAAATCAAGTTCATGATGATATCCACTACTTTACTTTCATCCACTGAGCATGTTGTTTGGTCAAGCAGGATTGACCCTTCAGTTTGTCCCTGCTGGCTTTTCACAGTCAGCTTCTTGAAATGTTTGCACATTTTGTAAGGACCTGTTCCATAGTTCCCTCAGGGACTGAAACAAGGCTGACTGGTCTGCAGTTTCCTGGATCTTCCTTCTGGCCCTTTTTGTAGGTAGACAGAATGTTCTTCACCAGTCTTCAGAAGGGAAAATACCTCTCCACAAAGCTGTTTACTCTTTGTTTTTCACTTCCCCTTCATGGGGAAATAATGTGTTTGACACCAGACAAATGGTTTAAAGCACTGTGGATGTCAACATGCAAAGAACAGAAGATCCTTGTGTGTATTGATACCAGTGCAAATCAGTTAAACAGAGCAAAATCTGGGCTGAAAAGGACTATGGTTCGTGGTGACATTTGGTCATCACCTAAGTTCTAAAGGTGCTCTTGTGGATAGTGCTCTTGTCGATGGTGAAATAATCCTATCTGCAGATCTAGGTGAACTGAAGTGCAGTTCTGTGTAGCTTGAGCTGTCATTAATTTTACTCGTATCATAAATTGAGTTATCATTAATTACTCTTGCAAGTTTAATTTAGGAGGGACTGGTCTTTGGTCTTGCATGCATTCAGCAGTCAGGATTTTGGCCCCTCTGCCAGTACGTAGAAGCCAGGTGTCTCCAAGGAGTGAGCTTGGTTTCAAGGGACTGTTTTGATATTGCATGCAGCTGTCTGGTACCATGATGGGGTCCTTAGATGGAGTTGTCACCTCCTGAGATGTAGCTAGAATTCTTTTAGGTGAAAGGTATGTGTAAAGTTTGCACAGACCAGAGCAATAATTAAGTGGCCTAGTTTTGGACTTATGTTGGTATCAATAATTATATATATCAATATATACATTGTTTAGACAATGCAGTTATTTGGCATGATTACACCAGATATACAGAAACATACACTCCCAGACTTATACTCTTCTTTCATGTTCCAAAACAAGATATACATCTTTAGCTTAGACTTTCCAGTTTTGAAATATTAGGAGTTATCCAGCGATACCAAGTGACTAAGTCCTTCGTATATCAGTTGTTGGTGGCTCACAGTCTGGCTTCTGCGAAGAACAAGAGGAGGATAGCAAGGGCTGAATATGAAGTTGTAGAAAGACCAGGGAGGTTCATGTGAGGCCGCTGAATGGGACTATCCTCCTAGGCAGTGATTTGTTAACATTCAGCTGCACATGGGTGTCCTTCTTCCACACCTATGGAGTCAGATTTTAAGGTGTAATTGTAATTACAATCGTAATTGTAAGGCAATTGACATGACATTGCTTAGCACTGTTATTAATATTCACAGAGCAGGTAGCTATATGTCTTCCCTTTAGGAGAGTGCAAACCTGGCATCCACCCAGGCTCTATTAATACTAAACCCAAGTTATTTCAAGATGCTAAGAAGGAAAATGTTCTTTTATTCCTAATTTTTCTGTTCTGTTTTGTTGGTTTTTTTTCCCTCCTCACTAGAATTACCTATTTCTAGTCTGTCTGGAAAGGGTCAATAGAAAACAAGATTCCACTGGAACACTGAAACATGTCATTGCAACACCTGTGGTCAGTATTATGTGTGTATACATTAATAGTCAGCTGAGTCTAAATAAACATGCAGAATGCCTGGTTTTGGCCGAGCAAGAAGTGGCAGCTGTTTGCACTGGTGTTTCCCCCGTGCTGTGGGCTACCTGCTGGCTTTGCAGAGGTGGAACAGTTTGGGGTGTCATTTTCTTGAAGCACTTTGTCATGCCCTCCCACAAGCCCTCCCTCCCTCTGTCTGGCTGCTTGCAGGTTTTCAGTGAAAGGCCCTGTTCACACATGCAGCAACTCAAATTATCTCTAAATAAATCAGTATATGTGGAGGGTAATTCATGAGCACTTCCAGCACGGTGATAAATGGCAGGCAGGGCCAGTGTGTACAAGGTGGCCCCTCAGGCATGTGTCTCAACCAAGTTGTGCAAAGATACCGTAGAAGGGTGTGGAAACATGACTTTAAAATAAGAGCTGTGCCTTTTGGAGCTTTAGAGACCAGACTGTAAGTGGCTGACATGCAGTATTTGATCTGTCACCTCATGTCTAATATTTTATTTCCAGAACTTGACACATACTTCATGTTTTACCCCCTATTCCTCCCCATGTGACTACCAGTCTACTTCTTGAAAAAACAAGTCACCTTAGCCCCTTAAAGACACCTTAAACAGCCAGGTGTGATAAATAATAACAATAAATTTGAAAAGTTTGTGTACTGACCAGCTGTTTTCCAGCCCTTGCTGACAAATTCTTGAAGTGCAGTTGAGCTTTGCCTTAGCAGATGCTATTCTTCTGTGATGACCAAGAGAGAGAGGAAAAGTCTGCAAATGCAAGAGCTGTAGGAGGTTGTGGCTAGGTTTATCCCAGCAGGTTAAATAGGGACAAGGTATAACCCTGAGCACCTGTCTGTTCTGTAAGCTGTTAGCACGGCTCCAGCCCCAGCTAGAGCTTCTCCACACAATGCCTGGGCACCATCTGTGGATGGCCAGAGGCCATCACCAGCAGTAATTAGGCAGCAGGCACCTTGTTCTGGGGATGTGAAAGGGCTTGGCTGTCTGGATATGAGCTGCTTGGCAGTTGGTTCCAGTGCCAAGGGATGGAACCAACTTGTCTTATTTACACGTATGGACAAGATGAAGGTTTTGGAATACAGGAGCCTCAGTGGTGAGGTAGAACAGATGTGAATTTTGCAATTTCTATTAAACTTTCAAGTACTGCTTTCAGATACTGTCTGTCTTGAAAATCCTATGTTTGCTGAGTTTCTGTTATTGCTCTCACATGGCAAGGAAGGGAAGAAACCCTTGGACTTCAGATAGTAGACATAAAATAATGTGAAAGAAATGTTAAATGACTGGGGAGGAGTTTTGTTCTGGTCTACAGGCAAAGTATAGGAGATTCATAGATTGCTGATGATACAGTTAGAAAGTGTGCTGTATCTTCCTATTTGTGAGAAGAGGAAGAAGGCACAGAAGGAAAGACAGCTCAAAAATATGGGAATATTGAACACAAGTGGTATGCAACCTGGTGTGCAGTGTCTTGCTTGTCACATAATAGTGTATATGCTATGTCTGTACACATCTGTACTAGTGTCTGTTTTATTTTTAGGAATAATAAAAGGCATCCACTGTAGTCAAACCGGTCATGCTTGTTGTTGCAAAAATTACTATTTTTCTGCCCTTAAAATTCCAGCTGAAATTGATCTGATTCAGTGCTGGAAAGCTCATTCATAAACCAGCAGTCCTGGAATCCAGCACAGATGAATTATAGACGAAATGTATTTTTGCCCATTATGTCAATGCATTGCTTGTACTGGGAAGCCCAAAACTGAACACGATGCTCCAGATGCAATCTCACAAGTGTCAGATAAATGGGAATTAAAACTTCTTTCAACTTACACAGTTGTCTCACCATAGGAAGTAGCCTGGTTGATCAGCCAAGAGATGACCAGCACTCTGCTTGTCTACACTGACATGATAGGTTATCTCCAGCGGAGCTGGCGTGTCTTTGGCTAAGGTACTAAGCTTAGGAATGTGTCTGGCTTGAAAAGTAGAAGGTGGACCTTGATCCTGCCTGTTTGTACCATGTTGGTGTATCTTTGTGTCCTGTTTAAATGGAATCCCGTGAGCATAAAACGCATGGTCTACACAAAGAAGGAGGCAACAGGGATTATTTTGGTATCTCAACGTCTTAGTGTAGGATGGTCCTTTCTCTCTCCTGAATGTTCTTTGAACCTATTTCTGTGTTCATTCAGTCTTTTATATCCTCTGCTTTTTAACAAATCTAGACCTGAAGGGACATGAAACTTAGCTGAGGTGCCATGCTATAGCTGAACTGCTCTAGTTAGTGGAGCTGCCTAAGTGTTTGCAACATGTTTGCAGCATGTTAAAGTGAAGAACCATGTGAATAAACGAGTAGCTGAAGTGCTGAAAATGAACACTTTGTGATGGATTCAGGGGCGGGGGCAAAAGTGCCCCCTCTCCTTGCCCTGCATCCTCTCACCCCCCTTCCTTTCATTATGCTCACCAAGGCAGGGCAAGGGGATCCTTGGAGGGGGGTTGCAAATCTCTTGTCATGTTCCCAAGGTCTGAAATCTGCTGACAAAATGTGCACTGAGCAACCTGAGAGCCTCTCCTCTCAGGCTGGGAGGTCTGAGCACTGCCAAAAGCTTCTGGCCCCCTCTCCCAGCCTGATGCTTTGAAAGAATATCGTTGGCTGCATGACACTGCGGGTCTGTTGACTTGTGTTTGTATGTTTGTGCTTGGATGTGTGCACAACTCAAATGCAGGTCTGAGGTTAAGTAAAATCCCTTGCTTGGTGGGGAAGCTTGATCAACATGTCACGGAACGTGACAACTTCCATAATGGCTTTTAAAAAATGTGTACAGGGTTAGCTGCCAGCTTCCAGGGAGGGATATGTGTAACCGCTTCAAATATTCAACTTCTGAGCTCTGCCATCTTCTCCACAGCAGTTTTGAAGACTGTTTGATTTCTCTATGCCAGCCAGTTACTGTACTATTTATCTGACATCTTTGAGTGTTGTGTGGCTTACTGAAGGGTTTTTCATGTCAGAGACTTAATATAGGCTTTAGTGTTTTGGTTTGTTTCCTAGTGTTCTAACTGAAAAAAAAGGGTTTTTTTACTTCTTTCTCTATTTATGTCTCCTTTTATAGGCAGATAGTTAATACTTTTGAAAATTTTCTCCTTTTATCATGTCTTAATTCAGGCATCTAAAACCATGGCCCACTTTGAATTTAGGCCGAACAGCCCTGCCATGACATGACATGGTTTTCTCTTGGTTGGGCACACAACTTAACTCAGCACAGATGAGTTTGGAGGTGAGGGTGATAAAAGGATGCCTAGACTGCAAGGATATAACAAAGTTTTGTCCTATGTACATTAGTTGTAGCATACTCTTAATGTCTCTCCAAGGCAGGGGACGTGGATTGTGCTCTTTATGAAAGGCCTGTATAAGCATTAAATGCTGGAAGTAAAAAGATGATTGAGAATGATTTTGCAGTCATTATGGACTTTTATTTCAAGAGCAATGTGACTACTGGGGTCAGTAATAATAACCAGAGTAGGCCTGCCTTTCACAAACACTCATAAACAAGTGTTGGGGTATTTACATGAAAAGAGGAATACTTACAATGCACAAAAAAAGATTTTATTAGACAGGCAGAAACCCAGAATGATAGCATGACCTGCCTACCACCTTCTAAGGTCGCAGTCACCTCTTCTGCCGATATTGTAGCTTGCCACCAATCTCATTTGCTACATACTTTTCAGTAATATACTTCTGCTACACATCTTGAAAGAGTTTAGTGCTAAACTGGTTCTCCCATCCCCACTGGACCTCAGTGCAAATGAGAAATGAGAATCAGGTAAAAGGCTTATGAAAACAACTATTTTTGGCTTAGCTCTAATAGGACAACAACTCCGTTGTTCTGCTCTGATATTGTCAGTGTGACTCATCTGTAGAGGACTTTCTGGCCCATTTTCTTTAAAAATATGCTCTATCCAGAGAACTGACTGGGACTTTCTAAAACTGGAAGCACTGAAAGGAACAGCTTGCCCATTTGTTGGGTGCTGGTTAACCCTTTCTACACCACCTGACCTACAGAGGTAGAATAGGTGCTGTCTTATGCAGAAAGGTGTTTTCAACCAGAAGCATGTTTTTATGGACTTTTTTTCGTTCTGGTGGATGGAGATTATGGAGAGGTCAGGTCTTAAGGCTGTCATGGAGACCGAATTCAGGTCTCCTCAGAGACTGAATAGCTCGTGGCTGCTTCAGTGTGGGAAGAATGGGCAAGACTGAATGTTACCACTCTGAACCTCATCTGGCCTCTGGTGGTACCCTGCAAACCTTGGGTTTCAGAGGATTTTCCTGGTCTTTGAGACTCCCAAAGCATGAGGACTTCTGCCGAGCTTTGAGGGTGCCACCACTGACAGAAATGTGATGCTCAGCAGAGAGCCTGGAGACATTTCCTCCTTTAGTCCCTTGTTATCTAGGATGCAGAAATGCCATTTTTCCCCAAACTAGGAAAATATTTTCTTCAGTCACTCAAATACCAGAAACCAACATGCATTTGAGAGGAAAGGTTAGGGGGAACTCAGTCTTGCCATCCTCTCTGTGAGGATATGTCCCTTCCTTTTCACTTGTGTGTTTTCCCTGAAGATACAAACTTAGGTTGCAGTTGGATAAGTGCTTACTTAGTGTAACACTGAATAATCTCTCTCTCTCAAAGGCTTTAAGTACTGCGTTGAATTCGCACTTTAGAAAGGTAAAAGCCAAGCTCCCTTTGCCAAAAGGAACTTCCATTCACAGAGTCTGGAAGTGGTCTGACATGGACATTGGTGACTTGCTTTGTTATCTGTATGTGAAATCTGGCTCTGCTGGAACCAGTGGCAAAACTGCCGTTGATTTTAAGAGTTCTGAATTTCATTTTCAGTATATTTATTTGCATTTTTTTTTCCCTATAGCTTTTGATATGTAGGCATAGAGGACTTGGGGAAAATATTGATATCATTGAGACACACTTTCCATTATAGTAAGGGGTGGGCAGATGTCACTGTGAGAAGATACATTTGGAGTTTTGCCTGGCACTTTGAAATGCTTTTAAATTTTTCCTATCTGCCGTGCTTCAGCCTTCCAGGTTAAACTTGTGTTTGAATGGCAGGTCTTATTATTTTGAGTGTTCTGTGTTTTTCTTCATTATTTAGATACTGAACTTGCAAAACATTCCTCTTAGCAGGGCAATTCATCCTCAACTGGATGTTAATGAGACCAGTGCTTCCTTTCCTGGGAAAGTATGTGCCTCTGGTGAGAGAAGCCCACCTTTCACAAACCACAGCTAAAACTTGTTTTTTCAGTGAAGCACAAAGCACACAGCCACTTGCAAATGTCAGTTTTCTTAGCATGAAGCAAATATGCATTTTGTAAATGTGGGACAGACATGTTTTGATGTGGGTCTTGAACAGGTCTTCAGTATAGACATAGTTCATCTTTAATTTATAGTTACATGCAATCGAGCCATTCCAGGAAAAGCCATTTTGTGGTTCTTGGGTCAGGGAAGAAGAAGGATAAAAACCTTCTACCCTAAATGATAACAGATATGACAGGCAGAACAAATCTATGTTCCTTAAATGAAAACAGTATAGGGCTCTTAAAATGTTTTTCATTATTAAAATCACAGAGAGATTCATGCTAAAACTTTTTCAGGTATCTGCTCTTCTTTCTCTGTGAAAAAAAGAAACACTCCTTTTTTGTTTGCTACCTCTGTTGCCACTAGCAAATTTAGTTAAATTCAGCTGGCAGCCAGTCACCAGTGGAGTTCCCCAGGGCTGAGTACTGGGGCCAGTTCTGCTTAATCTCTTTATCAGTGATATTGATGAGGGGATCGAGGGCACCCAGTAAGTTTGTGGGCAACATTAAGCTGGGTAGGACTGTTGATCTGCCAAAGAGTAGGAGGGCTCTGCAAAGGGATCTGAACGAGCTGAGTTGATGGCCAAGGCCAGTAGTATGAGGTTCAACAAGGCCAAGTGCCAGGTCCTGCACTTGGGTCACAACAACCCCCTCCAGTGATACAGGGTGGCTGGAAAGCTGCCCAGAGGAAAAGGACCTCTGATCAGCAGTGGCTGAACATGAGCTAGTGTGTGCCCAGGTGGCCAAGAATGCCAATGGCACCTGGTCTGCATCAAAAATAGTGTGGCCAGCAGGGCCAGGGCAATGACTGTCCTCCTGTGCTGGGCACTGGTGAGGCCATACCTCAAGTGCTGTGTCCAGTTTTGGACCTCTCACTACAAGAAAGACACTGAGGGGCTGGAGTGTGTCCAGAGAAGGGAAACAGAGCTGGGGAAGGGTCTGGAGCACGAGTCTGATGAGGAGCAGCTGAGGGAGCTGGGGGTGTTCAGCCTGGAGAAAAGGAGGCTCATGGTGACCTTATCACTCTCTACAGCTCCCTGAAAGGAGGCTGTAGCCAGGTGAGGGTCGATCTCTTCTCTCAAATAACAAGCAATAAGACAAGACAAAATGGCCTCGTATTGTACCTGAGAAGGTTTAAACTGGATATTAGGAATAAATTATTAATTTATTCACTGAAAAGGTGTGCAAGCACTAGAACAGGCTGCCCAGGGAATTGGTGGAGTCACAATCCCTAGAGAGAATTAAAAAGACTTGTAGATGTTGCATTTTAGGGACATGGTTTAGTGGTGGATTTGGCAGTGCTGAGTTAATGATTGGACTCAGTGATCTTAGAGGTCTTTTCCACCCTAAAGAATTCTGTGATTTTAAGATGTAACCACAGTTTTTAATCTGATTATGAGACCTGCTGCTGGAAATTCTCTGGCCTCTCTTGTGCCCAGTTTTGACTTAGTTGAATCAAAATGGCATTTCTAGCCTGAAAATTCATCAATCATTGGAGTCCAACAAAAGACTTAAGTCATATGGTATGTTTATAGAGGGAGTTACAGTCTTTTAGGAATCAAAAACATTTTATAAACATTGGTTTATAAAACCAGTTGGTTCATGGGTAATTGGTTCATGCTTTCCTTCGACACATATGCAATCACCACCAAGGATGAGGAATGTCTTGGGTTTTTTTTAGGGGATATCAAAGGGGAAGATATCTGTAGGTAGCACAAAATTATAAAAAATGGAATTTTATCATAACTTTGTATTCATACTTCTAAAAGAGCTGTGGAATTTTTTGGGGGTCTGTACCTGGTGGTCTACAGAGCACCAGCAGTAATCATAGCATTATAGTATTATTAAGGTTGGAGAAGACCCTCAAGATCATCAAGTGCAACCTTTGACAGAATACCACCAGGCCCAATAAAGTATATCATGATGTTCCATGTCCACCCAGGGATGGTAACTCTACCACTTCCCTGTGGAGCCTGTTCCAGTGCTTGACTTCTCTTTCAGTAAAGAAATTTTTCCTAATATCCAACCTGACCCTCCTTTAGTGCAATGTTGGGTCATTTCCCAGTGTCCTATCGCTAGTTGTCACCTTTGGATTGTTTTGGGGTTAGTGCTTCTGTACCAACAGTGGTCACACGTTGCTGGATTATCATTACCTTGGCCTGGAATATCTCAGTGCTCTTTGATCAGCCTTTGGGTGAGAGAAATTTCGTTGTACCCCTTGTCTGGTTCTGCAGGTGCCTGCGTACTGCAAATACAGCTGCGTGTCTGGCAGGGCTGCCTGTGTGCCTGTCCCTGTTCAGACCAGCTGGCTCGGGCTCCTTGCTGAAGGCTGTTACCTCAAGCAGCAGAGTTGTTCTGCGCTGTGGTATATTCAGCCTTTACTGATGCTCGCCACGGCTTCCCCTGAAAAGAAAATGGGTCCTTGGCTAATCTGACAGAAATTGGCTTGTCCTAAACCATAGGAACAAAGAAAAGCTTGTAAGGAAACGCTGCACTGTCTCTATCAGTCAGCCTTTCCTTATTTCCATTGCATGCAGCCTTGCTTATGTCTCTGACACTTGGGGAATACTCAAATTCTGCTCTTCTTTTCTTTTTCTTCAGACCAACTGTCTTTGGGTCTGATCCAGACCCCAGTCAGTTTGAGGGAAGTCTTTCTAACGCTGTTGGCTGGCTTTGGATCTTCTCTGTCACTTGCACCCTTTTAGTAAATCTATGCACATGTTTGACTTCTTCTTAGAAAGCTGATCTCAGGAAGGTAGAAATCAAATAATTTCAGTGTAGCACCTCAATGCTCTGCTTGAAACAAATCTGTCAGAGGATTGCTCATCCCGAAGAAAGAGATAACAAGGGAAGGATTTTCTCCTGAACGTAATATGGTTTCTACTGTTTTCTATTAAATACAATCCAATAGAAAATATAGAAGAGAAAGAAATCTTTTTTGTGCATGGGTCACAGTGCCGTTGTATCCCAACTTTGGAGCAAAGCGTCACTGAAGAGGATAGTGTGCGAGAGCTCCTGGCCAAGGGTGTCTGGAAAAAGGGACTGATACCAGCAGTCACTCCAGGCGGATGGGATCAGCTGCTGAGGGACCACCTGAGCTGGAAATGGGGATCTCTAGAACTCCAGCTGTTCTCTATCTCAGCTGCACCTCTTGGCGCCAGGTGGGCCATGTGCACAGAGTGGTTCTGGTCCTCGGATCAGATGGGGCTTTTCAAGAGCACTTAGGAGCCTTCACTGGAAGAGGGCAAGCTGAGAAAGGTGCAAACTCAGCTTCTGCTTGGGCTGAAAAAAAAAACTCAGTGAGGGCGACTGTATGGGGTGGGTGGCAGGTTTGAGGGGTAGAAGGTAGTGTGATAGGGAGTGTGGCTTCTTGTTCCCCTCCTTTCCCTAAAGAAAGGGCTTCATGTCTTTAATTTGATACTTTATGAAATGAATATTGCCTGTGTCAGAGGCAATCTCAGCTGTTCTCCTAGGCATCTGGGCTGGGACTAGTGTTGATTTTACTGCTGCTCTTCAGCAGGGACCTTTGGAGGCTAAACCTGACCCTTTGAAGCTTGGCAGAGATGTTACAGGTGAGTTGTGTCTTGCTTTTGAAGGCCCTGGCTGGAGCCTCTGGATGCTACTGAAATGCTTACACGTAATAACAACAACAAGGGTTTCTTTACATCTCCTTGTACTGAGTGGGATGTTATCTTTTGGAGATGGCATCTGTGTCTGCCTGGGAGAGCACTGGATTTAACACAGGGGAATATTTGGGAATCGGTAACAAAGGTGTGGGTACTCCAGTCCTTTTCCACAGAAAACCTGAAATCTAATAAAAATGTTTATTTATTGTTTTATCTTGGCTTGCTTTCAGCTCTCATTATATTACAGCTACAGAGATTTAATTAAGAAGAATATTGAATGTGGTCAACTTTGTGCACACTAAGGATGTGATAAAAACAACGGCTACTGTAAAAAACCCTTAAATAGTTCTGTCAGTCTCCTGAAGAAGAGGAAGCTTGGTGTTTTCTAACCAGTATTTTCCTATCATGAAATAGGATTGGGGGATTTTAGAGGATGATAAATTGACTATGAGTCAGTGAGGCAACATCGTGCTAAAGGAATCTGCTCTACTGTACTGCAGATAGTGTGGGGTGTACTTCAAAAACTAAATAAAAACTACCCAGACATTCAATTTTCCACTTTCCTCAGCAGTGACTGGGCCACAGGATGCAGTTTAGGGCTTCATGTTATAGAATTGGACAAGTGACAGTCCAGAGCTGAGACCACAGCAGTTATGGAAAATGAGAATCAGTATTTTTGCAGAGGAGGGGTGCTGCCCTGACGGGAAGACAAGTCAACAAAGACACCTCATGACAATTGCACACATAAACACTCAGACTCTGCAGCAAGACACCTGATCATCAGAGGTGCTCTGTCTCTAGGACACTGCTCTGTATGGGATTAGAACTGCAAAGAGACAGCAAATAGAACAGCACAAGACCATATCGATGGGAAAATGGAGATGCAGCTGCTTTGTTCTGGTTGTTATGTTGCTTTTGCATCTGTTCCACATTGCAAGAAGGCTGATACCAATTCCTATATAGCCAAATACAGTCAGCAAAGCATCTTATGTGGTTTAAGCCCAAATTCTTGGGGAAGAATTAATCTGGAGGGTGCATTTTTATTGTCTTGACTGGCAAACAGCTGATCTGACAAGAAGCCTGTGGTAGTGCTGAAAGCTCACAAAATATTTCAGAAGCATCTTAATTCATGGCTCATATCTCAGTCTGTGCCTCCACATTACCGGTTACTCTACAGTAAATCTTTCAGCATTTGAGCCCAGCTGCCTCTGCTCTTTCCAGCAATAAAGATGAGGGTCACTTCTTCTCATTAGTCAGTAAAAGCTGAATTTAAAAATAACATGCTGATGTTGCTGCATGGAAGTGTTTAAGTTGGATTAAATATGAGAGAAAAATAAATCTGGGAAGAGCAAGCTACAAAGGGAATTGCAGATTCACTTTCCAGTCTGAAAGATTTTTAGGGCAGAGACTGTCAATTATTTTGTTTGTACAGCAGTCTCAACATAAATGGGGCCTCTAGCTGCTTCCGCAGTGTAAATTATTGATGCTGTTAGGATCCACAAAAGACACGTGCCTAGCTTTAAGCACAGGGGTAATAAAACTGATGTCTAGAGGAATCCTTTAGCTCAAAGTTAAATATGTGTTTATGTTCTTTGGGCTTCTGGTGGCTGCTTTAGGGCTTATGTACCTGGTGGGGTCTTGAAGTAGCAAAGCTGTCCGTGCTGTGATAGAGGATGCAGGTCTGAATAGACACACTCGGAAGCTCCAGATAATTCTTATGACCTCTCAGAGAAACTCAGCCCTGTTGACTTCGCAGGAAAACACTTGAAATAGATAGTCCTTATCCAAAGTGACAGCAGGTACACGATCCTAATAAAAGAAACATGGACCCGTTGCACATCATCCTGTCATTGCGTTACCTTGCCTGACAAAGGAAGGCGGCACACCGTGATCTGAAAGAGATCTGAGGTGACGCGGCACCTGACAAGACATCCTGGCTGATGGAAAGGGAGCTGGGAGGCAGGGAGGGTGAGAAGGAAGCGAGGCTGGAACCACCTGGATTTGTGGCTCAGCACTCGCTGGTTGCTTTGTGTTGGGTGGTCTGTGCCTGCACTCCCGATGACAGATGTGAGTTCGTGAGGTGCCAAAACGAGCCTTGACTAAGCAGAAATAACAAAAAGAAAAAACTGAAGAGAAAAAAAGTTAATAATCCTCAGGCTCTGGGGCCTTTTTGGCTTGCTATTTTTCACCCCAGCCTTCAAACAACCTGTGCTACAGCAGATTGCAAGCCCTTGCAGATTTGCTAGCCTTTGCCTTTTGGAAAAAGCCTTGGTTTCTTTTTTGGCTCAGCTTACATTCCTTTTCAGCCATCTCTCCCTTGGCTGGAGGTGGAAGTTTGCAATGTATTGTGCATGACGTTATTTAAACCTCTATGTTGATTGTGGTTTCTACAGGGGGCCTTTTTTAAACGTTCTTCTTTTTGAATGTATCACCTGCCTTTGGAGCAAGACACTTCTGGTTTGGCTGTCCTTGCTGTGAAATGGCAGAGGGACCAATGTGACAGGAGCCCTAAGCGCTGCAGATACAATGCCGTGGCAATCAGCAAAACCTACCTGAGCACATCTGTCTGTCCTGCTTGGGGCCTCTGTGCTCTCTGCATCCTTTAGTCTTTCTGCTCTGGTCTCTCTTTCACACACTTGCCCCTTCCTGGGGGATAAGTTGCAGGCAGTCTGTTGGAGGCAGTGCCTGAACTTCCAACCAGAGGAACACCCTTCAGGAGGGAGAGTATGCATCAAAGACATCCAGCTGCTAGGAAGGAGCTGTGGATATTCCCTTTTCTTTACTCTTCCTGGGTGAAAGGGAAAGAAGCTGTGTAATGCCTCCTGTTCATCTCTTTATCTTCCCACTTGAAGTACAGAGCTGAGGGGCAACAGTTCATTCCTTACAGTTGTCACCATGTGGTTCTTTCTTTCAGGAACAAGGTGACACAAAAACCTTTGAGAGATGCACAGCAGGAGCCCATGAGAGATCTGTCCCTGATGAGCCCAGAGGGGTGGGCTTACTGACCTCTGGAAGCAATGCTCTACTCACCCCAGTGCCTCTGGTTCCACCTCAGCCTCCAAAAAATTAGATTGTGCCTCAGTGAGAGGAAGCATGACCCAGCTTTCCCAAGTGCTCAGGAGAAGGTTTGGCTCTGCAAAAGGAAGGTAAGTCTCAGGGTATCCAGTGCAAGGTGGCAGCGCCTGCTCCTTGGGCTTGGAAGGAGACCCTTGGCTGAGCCTGGTGGAGCCCGTCTTGAACTCTGCTGGTTCAAATGACCCTTCTGAGCATGGATGGGACAGCACCCACAGTTCTGAGACTCACAAAACACTGAGCCCTGTCACCTGAAGAGATTTCCTTTCTTCCAGCTGCTGGCTGCGTCCTCAAAGCCTTTCCCTTCAGGAAGAGTCTTTTTCGGAGCGTGGGTGTACATATGTCCTCCATGGAGTCATTGTCAGAGCTATGCTCACAAGGCATTATGTTATGGGCAGAGCAAAACTGATATTTCGAACTGGAAGAAGAAAAAAGACAGAGTTACGCAGATCAGTAAGCCTTAGATGAGTGAATGACACTTTTGCATCTCTGCTAAATTGTATGTGTTAAGTACACAATTCGGTTGTAGTCAATCAACCCTACCTAGGGCAGAGACCTAAGGTGAGGAGATGCCCTTTAAACAAGGAAGACGTGGGAACTGTGTGCTCCTCAAAAAGCTGTTGGAGACCTCAGGAACATTCTTGCAAAAGGCAGTGCTGCTACATCTTCACAGCTTCCCCATCACCGAGGTCCATGTGCTGCAGTCACACTGCTTGGTTGCAGTGGAGATTGTCTCCCAAATACAGGAAACCATGCTCTGGTGTGCCAAGCAGCCATGGCCTCTGCTGTAAGGCTGTCACCCACTGGTTGCCTGGGCACTGTGTGAAAATTGACAGATTTCAACTCTTGAAATCAGGTTTGGTTCATTAATCTTTGCACTGGGCTGACTCCCAAGCTTACATGACATGATTAATTTAAGGTGGAGAACCAAAGAAATTTGAGATTCAGAATGTGGGGTTTTTCTGACTTTGGTGGTAAAAAATTTCTTGCTTCTCTAGAACAAATTTGGGGTTCAGTTCTCTCTTTGTGATGCCTCTGTGGCCCAGGCAAGGGTTAACATCTCTAAGTCACCCGCTCCACTGCCCACCCTGCAACAGGCTTAGCTTGCCCTTCCATTGTTTGGACTAAACCTTCCCAGATTTACTTACTTCCTTTTGATGTCTGGCAATGTTTGTTTATTAGCGCCAGTGGCCTGTGTTAACTCTGAGTAAGTCTTTGACTAAATCCCATTCTCTGCCTTTCCTCCCTTCACGGGCTTGTGAGCTGATAAACTTCAGTGCTGGCTTTCAAACCCAGTGAGGTTAAACATGAACTTCTTTTACACCTGCCTGCTTTCCCAGCTAATGGACTCTGGTGGCTGCTGAGACAGGAGTCCTTTTATGGCAAAGAGAAGGCTGCAAAAGTTCATTTTGTTTCTGGTTCGTATGTTCGAGAAGTGGGGTTTTAACTCTTGGAGAGGAAAGGATTATTTTAGTGAATTCCCTGCTGTCCCGAGGTCATCTGCTTAACCACAGCAGAGAAATAATAACAGGACAGGTATTAGCCCATCAGTCACATGGTGTTATATATAGTCCACCAAGCATTATTTTATTATTCCCCTTTTTTCACGGTGCTTAAGTACCATTTTGGGACTCAGGGTTTAGACAGCTTCAATCTAAAGTATGAATCAAGAGAAAGAAGATGAGAGCTGTTTGGGAAGTGATAAGTACTTCCTATGGAAACTTTTGCAACAGTTCAGTTTTTCCTTTCATCATGGGAAAGTTCCACTAAAAGAACAAAGCCTACCAAAAAAAAAAAAGAAAAGAAAAAAAAGGCAAGCAAATCCCAAACCCCAAATCCACATATTTTTTTTAAATTTTTAATATTTGAAATTTTAAATTTTGCTACAGGTCTGTCTCAGGAGAGAAGATATGGAAAAATCTCCTACAACTATTTGTGGTTTTTCATTTCAAGATAATCTCCTGACTAGATTGTCTCGTGTTATTTAGTTACAGACATAAGCCCTACGCTCAAATTCTATATGGGTTATGTGCTGTATGTATACGCTCTAAGTTTTATGATTTATGACTATAAAATAAGGCTGCATGATAATGATTTAAAAGTAAAGAATCTTTGGATATTTATTACTCCATTATTTTGTCTCATAAAATTCTCTTAATCAGCAATGATTAATTTTTGAGTCATCAGTATCTAAGAGTCCTAAAATGCCTTGTGGGTGCTTAAATATTTTTTTTACAGGATTTACAAATTCACTGATTTTTAAAATGGTGTTTCAAGGGTCTACAGATGTTCCAGCATGGAGAAGTAACTCTGTGGTGCCAGTATGAACTTTTCTATGCCATAAAAATGTCTTTGCCAAAAAGAACTCACATTCAAACTGGAGGTGATTGACAGGTGGCAAAGAGGAAAGATTATAGAATATGAATCGCAGAGTGAATCCAGATTACAGTGAAAGGTTTCAAAAGCCTAGGGAAAATTTGTGGTCATCCAGAACTGAATTTACATGACAGTCAGATGACATAATAACAGCCCTCTTTTTTCTCGCCAATATTTTTTCTCCATATATTTTCTTGAACTATTGCATTTGGTGGAGGGCCTTTTAACTCATTTTGCCCATGATTCTTTGGCAGTGCCTTTGATCTCTTTTGGTATGGTGATGGAAAGACCTCTGCTGAAGGTTTCTGGCATCGTTTAAGAAATTGTCACCCAGTTCCTCTCTAGTCTCGTCAGAACAGTGAGGGGAGTAGACACCTGCCTTTCTACCCTTCCTGTTCATAGCCCAGATTCCATCCCAGCCTCCTCCATCCCAGCCCCACAAAAGCTTCTTCTCCAGTGTCCCACACCAGCTCAGAGCAGGACACGTACTGCGTGTCTCCGCCAGGAAGGGCCACCAGCAGGGGCCACAGGGATGCTTATGTGCCTGACTTCCACCAGTCTCCATGAGCATCAAGGACCTGGTCACCAAGCCTGCAAAACAGACTTCTCAGGACACTTAGACACTGTGAAGGAGAGCAGACTGTTATTTAACTTTAAAGATCAAAGCTTGACCCTGTCTGCCTGCAAGAGCTATTTCTGTCTATGTAGAAACCTTTTGGTTTCAAGAGGTCTCTGGTTTACACAACCAGGGTTTTCTCCAGTCCTTTCTGCAGCCAGCTTAATGCCGAGATGTGCACAGAAATACTCTGCAGAAACCTGGAAACAGCTCGCTGAGAGTCTGGGGGCACTATCTTCCAATAGGTCAATATTTCTGAAATTGTTATGATAACCAGTGACAAAAAAACCTGTTTACATGGAAAACAGTATTGATGTAGTTAATGTAGTTGCAAATCCCAAGTGAATTTCGGCACAAATCTGCATATAGACACAATTCTTTGTAAACGAACACCCTAGTGCCACAGCAGCCTTCAGAACAGGAACAGCTTTGCCTTGTCTGTAACTAAGCTTGTGAGTCACAGAAAGGTTTTGGTTCTCCTTTTTGCATGAAAAAACCCAGCCTCTTGTATGTTCCAAATATCTTCCTTTAAACATTTATTTGCCTGTTGCAGTGCCGGACTGCTTGTGCTCTTTGCCTAAGCAGTCAGGCAGTTCCCTTTGAAGATGTTTACTAATTAAATAAGAACAAAGATGGAATGAATATTAAGCACCTTCAAACACTTGTTGTGTGCTGCTGTTCCATGACTGTACTTCACAAGCTGCTGTAAAATCTGTATATTTTGGAATACACCACATTCCTTTAATGGATTCTCTTTGTTAAAAAGGTTAAAGGGAAACAAAAGGAATTCTGGCTTGTTTCATAGTCTGTTTTTCACATCTGCAACTTTTACAGTAGGAAAGGTGCAGAGTTTGTTGGATCTGGCAGAGCACTGAGACCCAGCATGGCAGATCTCAGCTCCAGCTGTGGCTTTAGGAAATTTACTGGCGCTGCTTCCTTTCCTTATCCGCCAAGCATAGGCTGGTACCTAAAGGCACAAGTGCAAACCAAACCCAGCTACAAGCACTGCCAGATTCAGGAGTATCCAAATTCTGAATAACCCTTATTTTTAGGATCTGGGGTAAAGTTGCTTTCTCACTCGTTTGGGTATGACACACTCGTGCTGATCTCAATAGCTGGAGATCTTTTTAATTAAAGAACAATGATAAAAAGCCACATAAAATGGGTTGCATCAAAGCATCATCATACTACAAATGGTAATTATTATAATTATATAAGATTGCTCACGTTTATTTTCTAGGTGGGAAGGCACACCAGCTGACTGGGTTTCAACATGTGGCTATTTCAGCAAAATTTTAAGGAGTCAGTTGTCTTGCCTAGGAGTTGTCCAAGTTGTTCCAAGCTGCATAGCTATGGTCAGTCTCTCACCTAATGTAAACATCTCACTCAGTGCATGAAAATTGATGTGAGGAACTTTGAATGAGTTCCAGTCATTGACTTTCTTTGCTCTTCCTGTTTTAGGGATCTCTCCCAGGCTGACAAACACTACTTCCTCTGGGGAGGTTGTAGAAGTGCTGTAGATACGTACAATGTCCTAGTGGCCTGCTCGTTCATGAGTGGTCTAATCATCCCTGCTTAGCCACCCCCCTGGGATTATGTCAGGGTTTGGTCCCTTCCAGAGGAATAACAGGCCCAGCACGACTGGTCCTGCTGTTAGTGCAGGAGCTGGGGGGTGGTGTGCAACAGCAACAACCTCCTTTTCCCCACCAAGAGGTTTCCTGAGACAGCAGCTCTGGAGCCATAGCAGGTACTGTTCGGTTGCTCCAGATAAATTACCAGGACAAGCTTTGTCAGAAAAGTGGGAAGACACAGAGCCCCAGGAGCAGTGCTCTGGTGTAACAGCCGAGGTGGAGAGAAATACCCGTGGTGGGCTGGAAAAGGTCAGGAGACAGAGGAAAGCAAAAGCCTCTCAGAGCACAGGAGGAACCACTGCTTGGTTGGGCTGATCTTTCAAAGTTTGCAACCAACATTTGCTTTACGCTGACAAAACTATCTTAAAATATACTTTTGCTGAGCTAATGAGCAGTCCCAACACACGCTTTGAAAAGTCAAGACTGGAGTCCTTGTCTCTATATAAACAAACTTTGGGAGAGGGCTAAAACATCTTGTTAGGAGCAAACAAATGAAACAAAGCAATTTTGAATAATTCACAATTAAAAATAATTAAGGGCTGTTAAAAATTCTGTCTAAAGATGATAGACTTAAAAAAACCCAAAATCCCTGAATTAAATGGCTCCAGAGTGTAGGGTGTAATTTTTTAAACTAAAGAAACTCAGTGGGTTAGATAGAAACTTGTGAAAAAAGGAGCTGCCAACCCCAGTTTATATTTTTACTGGTTAAAAAAAAAACAAAACAAAAAAACACCACCACCTCACCACATTTGGTTGAACTTTTTACTTATCTTTTTCTTTGGGGCTGGTGAATAGAGATGTGCAAGACAACTAAATTGGCATCAGTTGATTGTTAAAGCTCTTGAGTAAATATTTGCATGATTATAAGATGAATTGGGTTGGAAGGGACCTCAGGAGGTTTCTGGTCCAGGCTCCCTCAAAGCAGGGGCAATGCTGAGATTGGGCTGCTCAGGGCTTTATCCCTGAGGTTTTGGATACTCCATGAGAACTCATGCGGTGCTGAATGCAATTGTGTTCCCCTGTGTGTGCCAAGAGAGGTCTATGGAGTTGCCCCATTTCTGTTCTCTGCCCTCTCTCTCCCCTCAGGGTTGGGGTCTGACATCCTACTGTATGCAGAGGTCTGTCTTCCTGGGGAAGTGTAAAGTTAGGGGTTTTATTTGCCGTTTCTGTTTGACAACTCTTTTCTGGGGCAAAAGCAGCATCATACAGTTCATCCAAAGGCAGGTACAGCATCCCATTTCAGATCACCCAAAGCTAAAGGCACTGATTTCGTAGGTGAAACTCAGACAATGGGCACATCTGATGAGACTGAGAGAAAAGCCTGGGCATAGGGCACTAGTGATGTCTGCTACCTTTCTGTTATGGTGTTTCCTTTCCTGCACTGGAAGTAAAGGCCACATCCCTAACTTTCCATAGGCTTACTTGTCTCCAGGACTCAAAGCTGCGCAGCAAGATTACTTTGATCTTTTAAGTGGCAGATTTTCACTATGATTAAAGTTGCATTTTCTTTCTGTGCCTAGTGAAGGAAAAGCTAACACTTATTTCCCTTCTTTATTTTCCACACTATTGCTTTAATACAACTTCCTCTTAATAAAGGCAAACGACTGCTAAAAAGCTCAGATAGCTCCATGAGTAGCAAAGCCAAGGAAGTTTCATTTCCTATAGATTTGTGTCTTGAGGTTGAATTTTTATGTGGTGTCTCTGGTGTCTAATGATAGATGAATTACATACTATGATTTAGGCGGGAAGGGTCCCCTTGAGGTGTCTAATCCAGCATCATGGTCAGAGAAGGTCTAACTCTGGAGGTAGATCAGATTTCTTGGGGTCTCATTCAGCAAGGTTTGGAAATCTCCAAGGCTGGGCAATGCCCATCCTCTCAGAGGTCTTGTTCCAGCACTGAACTCTTCCAAAGGTGAAACAGTTTTCTTCTGTCCAGCTGGAATAGCCTCCAACATAAGTTGCAATTGTTTCATCTTGTCCTTTCACTGTGCATCTTTCAGAAGGGGCTGTCTCCATTTCCTCCATTTTCCTTCCATCAGGCAGTAAAACGAAAAGAACCTGATCCCCCTGCCCATAGTTTTCTCCTCTCCTGGTTGAACAAAGCCAGCCATCCCAGTCTCTCCTTGCTCATTATGAACTTCAGTGTCCTCTCCATCCTAGTGCTCTTCACTTGGATGCATTCAAATTTTTCTGACTCTTCTGACTCTTGGATGGTGGTCCCAAAGCAAGATAGAATACGGAGGGTTTTTTTGCTATGTGATTTTTTTTTCTTCTTCCTCATCCTCCTATTTGCATAGCTTTTGTGACTTAGCGTATTTCACCTCTCTGTCAGTGTACTTAATAATTTCTAAACCTGATAATGGGTTTTAAAACTATTGCTGGAAAGGGTTAATATACAGGTACACACAGTCTTCCACAGAGTTATTACACAGGCCTCATATTCTTGTGAAAGGAGGCCGAAATGCCAGCAATGATAATGTATTGGTCTTACATGGAAAGAGAGAGGAAAACCAGGTAATGATTGGGCAGATATCATTCCAGATCAGTTGTGTCTGTAGGTTTCTTTTCTGAGGTATTTGCCATATTTTCCTGCTGGTATTTATTGACCTCTCGGACAAAATTATCTCTTATAAAATCAGCTGTGTTAATCTAGACACGGAGTTGAGGCTGCTTCATCTACCCTGGTGGACACTACTTCATGCAGAAGTGCCAGTAGAGTATCAGCAGGTGTTTTGAGGGATGCCCTACTTGATACTTACTCCAGGTGACCTGAGAGGGTGCAGGGAGGGAGCTGAAGACACGAGTCAATGACCTGCACATGGGAAATCTAAAAGGACTTGCCTCTCCAATGTTGTATCTTAAAGATTTTATTAGCCCAAATGAGACCTATACTGGTAAAAAACCCGGTTTACACCCAAATAATTCCATTTTTTTTCCCAATGAACATATTTCTGGCATGGAAAAGGGGGTACAGATTACATGGGCAAAGCTACTCTTTTGCCTGTGAGGCTTAGTGGAATACTCTTCTTGGGTTAAGGCACAGCCATTTGGAAATCTGTGTAGGCTGGGTACTCGATGTCTGTCACACATCACAGCCTGGCACCCCCATGACTGATGCTTTCCCAAGTCTGTATTGCAGGCATGGTTTAAAGACAACTATTGTAAATATTTTTGCACTAGCATAGCTGTATTGATTCTTGGAGGGTCAATGATTCTGCTTTGGTTATATGATTACAGCTAACCTGGCAAACCTTCCTGAGAAGTCACCTCCGCTCGATGGCAATTCATTTTGAGCTTCTCAGAGGTTATCATGAACATGGAAAACATCCGACAAATGGATTATTCCCTCAGAAGCAATGAATGCAGATTGAATCACCCTTGAGTACGGCTGAGTGTTCAGACAGCAACGGAGCACCATGCCTGTGTTATATTAGTTTTACATATTTATAAGGTAGTGAGTGTTACACATTTGACAGGGCAAGTCATTGCTCAGCTTCCAAGGGCTCTTTCTAAGACGAACAAGCACTTTCAAAAAATCCACAGAATTTTTTTTTTTTCTTAGAAGAAGCTGGAGGCTGAAGCTGGAAACATACATTTCAAGGAGCTAAAGCCAGGGCCTTTTCTCTTTTAAATTACTGGGTTTGTTTTTATTTTATTTAAACCAGTTGTTTTGTCTCTTTTCTATGCTATTTCTTTTCTTGCCTACATGCAAACTTGTCTTCTTCTTTCCTCAGGTCTTCACCCAATAGTTGATACTTGAAGGAGCATCTAAGATGGTAATGGATAATGAAGCCAGCCCTTTGAAGAGTCTTCGAATAATAAAAAGTCTTGCATCAAGCTGTGGGATTTATTTCTCAGACTATGAAGAAATTAGCATGAACTCTTCACATTTTTCAATGTTCTGTACATATTTTTTTCCTTTCTTTCCTCCTTTCCTATGTTTGGAGTCTGATCACAAAGCATCTCTCTTTACCATGCAGACTTTTTTCTTTCTGTCTGGTCTTACAGTCTGTCTTCCGCTAAGTAACTGAGTCATCTGGCTCATCTCTACCTCAAACTTCCCTAGGTGCTGCGTACTGTTCTTTCACAAATTAAAGTCTGGTTTTTTATGACTGGGGACTTTTCCACTTTTTAGCCCTTCCTTCTTTTGGACAGTCTGTACTGGGTGCCTTTTCCTCTTCATGTACTTGCTTTTCTTTCCTATAGTTTAGGAAGAGCACTGTCATAAAGAAATTACTTCCCCTTTGCTTTGCGCAACTTCTGGACAGGAGACAGTGTGTGCTGAAGGTCCTTGATAGCCAGTGGGTTTTCCCCAAAATTCAGCATTTCAATTTTAATGACATTTAACAAACCACCACAGTCAGAAGTCCCAAGCTGCCTGATGAAGCTGGTTTGTTTGCACCTACTTAACCACACACAAACTCTGATAGTACAGAATGCTCAGTGTCAAATTGAGCATCAGTGACCTGAATCCTGATGGCATCTAGATTTCAGTGGTAGCCAAGCAGCAGTCTCAGTTTTTCTCTGGTCATTCTTCCCAGCAAGGAGAAAGTGCTTTTGATGTGCTTTTATTTATTAAGGTTGTCCTGCTGAAAGTGTAGTAGAAGTTGTTATACTCCGGCTGTATGGGTTATCACTGTCAGTTGTTAACTAGGGGCAAAACCAGAGCTGGGTTTGAGATGGAGCAATCACAACGGCTCAGACCAGAACCTGTCTGCCTGCCAGTGGGGCTGCTGCATCATCTGTGGTTGGATTAGTGCCTTAACCCCACCTCTTATCACATATAAAACTAATGCTGTAGAATGCTATGGTGCCTGCACTGAACACTCAAGTTCTGTCACCTTCATACCCACTTACTGGAAAAAAAATTAAAAGTTATGGCTGTATCTGCGTTGCTCAGAAAAGGAGTTTTTCTGAAGGAGGAATGAAATCTGCAGCAAGAGCCCATGAGGTCCCATAGGAAGCAAGGTTCAGGTCAGTCACAGTTTTAAGTACAGCACTGCCAGGCAGTTGAGAAGACCTATTGTGTTAGCTGTGTATCGCCCTGTTGTTAGCTTTCAGGAGATGACTAATGTGCCTTAATTAATCCCTGTGTGAAAAACATACTTTGTCGGCAACACAGACAAGGCCAAAACTGTGAGCCAGTTACTGGGAGCTGCATCTTCGTGACGTGCTTTTCATCAGGGAGATGCTGGCCACATAAGGAAGCCAGCACAAACTGTGCTCTTTGCTCAAAACTTATTTAGTGAAAATGATGAAAACCTGACCCTAGTTCAAGAAAAAGCATCTTCATAAGTAGAAAAATACCAGTAAAAATTGCAATTAACCAGGAAGACATGATCACAGACTCACAGAGAATGGCAATGAATAAAGGAAATGCCACAGCAGAGCAAAGGCGCAGTGAGCTCAGATGTACTGTTCTGTATAATCTAGACATGATTTCTGTATGCAGTGTGAGTGCTTTAGTAATTTTTTTTTTTTTTAGTCTTGGTAATAAAGTCAAATCCTGACTTAAATCAGGGCATTGGTAGTGATGGCAGATACACACTGTCACCATCAGCCAAAAGATCTCAAATCTCTTTGTAGACATATATTCAAAGGTCATTTTGTCCACAGCTGAAAACCAGCCCTCTCTGGAATAAAAATGAAGCAGAAAGTAGAAATGTGCAGAAATACCAGGCCAGGAAGTGAAGATTTCCCCTTCCAGCTGAAGGGCAGAGGGATGGTTAAGCAATTAAAATATTAGCCAGAAGACTGACATAACAAAACTGCATTTTCCAGTCTCTTGTAATACGGATGAACACTGTATGAAATTGAAAATATCTTATCCAATTCAGTGGTGCATGAAATCTCCCTTAGTGTTGGATATTTTGTTGATTTTACTTTGAATGTTTTGGCACAATGTGATAACAGCAGTGAGACTGACTATGAGATTAGCTCCTGGTCCAGACTGGCCAAATGGAAATTCAGAGTGTGAAAATTGACTCTGTGGGGCCTAAAATGCTACATGTATATTGATTATGTGCTTGTATTGGGATATTTATCCTGAGTGTGCTGGTCACACATGTTATACCCATCCCATGGGCACTGAGGGAGGTGAAACACATCCCCCTTTCAAAACACTGGATTTGAAAGGAAGGCTGAAGTAAAGGCAGGAATATTGAATGGGGAATGGCTTGACCCTAGTAATGCTTGTGAAGCTGAAGAAGTTGTTCCTGAGTCTGATCCTTTGCTAGCTGTGGGTATGTCACCACACTCAATGAGGCTGCCTTGGGCTTGCTGGAGTTTGGCCCAACTTTAGTACTTCATTCCAGGCTTGAGTCAATGGTCTGTCATGGGAATCAGTTAAAATAAAAGCTAAAATTAGGTTTGGAGTGGGAATTTCAGTTTGGGAAAAACTATTTATGGGTGGAGGTAAAAGCAAACAAGAAAAGCAATTGTGATGCCATGACACAGGCAGTGGTTTAAGAGCAGAGCAGAATGAGCTCTGAGGCAGGGAAACTAAACCCACATTACAAGTAAAACCAACACCTGAATTCCTCTGAAATACTCAGACCAAATCTCATACTGGGAACACAGTTTATCCTGGTGAGGTTCTGCTTTGTCTTGTGATTTAGGCCTCTTGTTTCCATCATCTGATCACCAGCAAAACAAATTCTGCAAGCAAGAGCACTGGAGCTTCTTTCATGCTTCTGGAGTTAGCACAGCTATGCTAGTGCAAATCTGGCAAAGTTGGGATGGCAAAATTTTGTAGCCTTAGTCTGGCCTCAGATTTCATCCTCTCATCCTCTTTACTCTCTTGGATGCTGAAGCCTCCTGGTTGTAAAGTCAGATATGAGATTTCAAATGAGAACATGGGTTGGATCCAGAATTTTGTCTCTGAAATGCAGATTTCACTGCTGGGAGAAGAAGATGGTTTATGGTGCGCTCTGTGAAACAGCTTCTCCCTGCTCTGGAAACCAAGGCAGACCTGAGCAGGTTGCAGAAGTTCATGAGGATGTGTGTCTTGCACTGATAGAACCTGAGGTCTATATTCTTGGGTTGCTGTTATGCTAAATGGTAGGAGAGAGCATTGTGAGTATCTTCATACTGTAGTCCTTATCCTGCAGGTTTCAACCAGTATTTTTCATAGGAGAGGGACTTCTTTTTACACACCCTGCTTAGCTGCTGCTTGACTTCCCCACTAAGGTGGGCAACCAGACACTAGTTAGGAACTAATGAGAATTTTAAGCTAGTGGAAAACTTTGCAGACCTTCCAGTAGTTTCTCTATCAGGCTTGAACTTGGATTCTTTCTAGTAATTTGTAGGTAGCTCTGTGGATGACAGTCTGATGTTTTAGGGACGGCACAATGTGCTCAGGGAGAGACTAACCTGCTCCAAAAGACTCATCTGAACAAATGCGTGTCTGTAAACCACCCAGGAGCAATCAAGTGATTGCAGCCACTTGTTGTTTTGATAATAGTTTGGCAGTTTTAGTCACTGCAGCCTGTTCCAGTTAAGTGCAAAACCTCTGCTCCTCAGAGGATACCTTTGTGTGTGAATGAGAAGGTTCTGGCAGAAAAGCAGTGCTTTTACTCTACTGGAGAGACAGGAGATGGATGGGCATTAGAGGAGGAACAGCAGTCTGTATTCTCAAGGTTGTTTTGGTGCTTGATTCCTATTGATTTTCTCATGATCCAGGTAGCATGTAAATACCTGGAACAATCTGGCCAGAGATAAGCTGGTTTCTTTATGAAGGTGCACTGAATGTTAAACACAGCAATGACTCAAATGCTGGAAACAAAGCTGAAGAGCAGAAGAGACACGTGATTACATGGGGCCATGAGAAGAGGCCTGAAGGACAGCCAGGCAGCAACTGCTCCAGGAGATCTGAAGGCATTCCGTGCTGGCAGTTCATCGATGAAGGTTGCTCATTATTTGCTTATTTTGAACACGTTGTTTGCTGAAGGCCAAAGCCTGTCATATCTCAGGAAGGTTCTTTTTCAAGAGCTTTTGTTGCCTCAGCAAACAGGTCATGAGTCCAACCCACCCACTCCACAAACAAACATTTCTCCAAATTATCAGGGGAATGGAGTCCATTTGACAGAGATGTCAGTTTAGTAGAGACAGATCACTTAGGGTGTGGGAGTTCTACTCTGTGTGTGTGTGTGTCTGTGTCCAAGTCTTTGCCCTCCACTCCTCAGCTTTCTCCTCATGCATCCTGTATAATGACTGTGTGTGTGTGTGTTGATTTCATTCCTTTTGGAGCTGCTTACCTTTCTAATTATACGCACTAAGTATTCAGTACTTCAGTTGGCTGTGTTCCCAGAACAAAGGCTATAGTTGAATACAAATAACTGAATTAAAATAACTCTGGCTTTTAATCAGAGGAAGGCCCTGTGTTGCTTAGGAAGTTTGAGATATCACTAAGCAGAAAGGTAATTCTACCAGCTCTCATGTAAATTGGATGCCTGTCTGCTTCCCAAACCAGCTTCCACACTCACATATCTGCCAGATCGCTTCTCCTGGTGAGCTTCACAGGGGACTAAAGGGAGGTGATGGCAACAATTACAGTAGTATTTGGGACAAGAAGGAACTCTAAATGGGCAAGAGCATTTTTCAGAGACAAGAATTACTCACAGAATGCCCGAGCTTGAGTAGAGGCCGTTTGAATCTGTTTGAATCGTTGAAAAGAAAGTAGGGCAGGAATTACGTATAGATGGTATCTAGAAGACACTTTAATGGGATCTCACAGCAGAAATGATGTCTTAATTTCACTGTTCAAGAAACCAGTTTGGTTTTGTGAAGGAACTGGGAGGAAGAGTAGGTGAGAGCAGATTTCAGAGAATGTCAGACATTGCTCTTGCTCTTCCAAGAGAACAGAAATGACACGTGCAAAGAAAAAGAGATCATCTCTCTGCACTGATGATTATATTAAAAAAAAAATACTGGAAGACTTAGCTCACTGTCATCATGCATATAAATCCATCCAAATTGTCAATAGTCATTAATTAGAAGCTATTTTTGTCAGATTTTAGCACTCAAATTTTTTCTGTTAGGGTTGTGGAATTCGTTTTGTGAGATTTTTTTGTTTGTTGGGTTTTTTTTGAGAGGGAGGGGGGAAGAGCTTTTGGATTTATTTTCTTTGGCTTTGTTTAAATATGGCTGGTAAAATCCAGACCTGAGGTGCAAAAATATGTGTTTTTTGTTTTTTTTTTTTCTTTTGGGAGCAATTTCGATGATATTATCATGAAATAAAGCCATCCTAGAATATCATTATTATTATTATTATTATTATTATTATTATTATTATTATTATTATTATTATTATTATTAACAGAGAGGTTTTGTCTCTGACTTTTTGTAGTTTTATTTTTTTCCCTGGATGACTTTGATTTCCAGTCTTCACCTCTGTGCTACTGTTTTCTATCTTTTCATTCTTTTCTACAAGTGTCAGATGTCTGTCTGCAGAGAGTACTACAGTATGACTTGAATTTGAAGGGCATTGAATTTTTACCGCTTTAAGTGCCCAAAACTTGGGAAGTTCTTTGTAGCCTTTTGCCAGAGATCCAGTTGATGAGGAGATGGGGATGTTAGGTTAGAAGGAAGGCTGGAACCTGCTGTTGCCTGGTAATGTCACATGGACAACCTGGGCATACCTGAGAACAGGTATTTTATGCAGAAGGGACAGAAGCAAGGTGGCATCAGGGACTTTTCAGCCCTCTGGGGGTTGAAGGTCTTGAAGGTGCTGGAGTCTTGCTTTGATGTTATAATTATCAAGTGTCCCCCAGGACCTCAAGCAGTAAAGGAGCAACAGCAAATACTGTGGAAATAGCTCAAAAGAGCTCAAAAGAAGTATCTGTCAGCCAGTGGTCCCTCAGGCATATACCCTTCCCTCACAGAATCATTCATGGAATCATTCATCATGGTTGGGAAAGACCTCCAAAATCATTGAGTCCAACCTTTGACCAAACACCACCATGTCAACTAGGCCAGAACACTGAGTGCCACGTTCAGTCATTTATTGAACACTTCCATGGATGGTGACTCACCAGTTCCCTGGACAGCCCATTCCAGTGCTTAACCAGTGAAGAAATTCTTCCTGATGTCCAACCCGAATGTCTCCTGGTGCGACTAGATGCCATTGCCTCCTGTCCTGTCACTTGCTGCCTGGAGAAGAGACCAACCTCCACCTTGCTGAGATCTCCTTTCAAAGGATTGTAGAGGTCTCCCTGAGCCTCCTTTTCTCCAGGATAAACATCCCCATCTCCCTCAGCCACTCCTAATGTGACTCACTCTCCAGACCCTTCCGTAGCTCCACTGCCATTCTCTAGACATGCTCCAGCCCCTCAATGTCTTTCTTGTTGTGAGGGGCCTAAAACTGAGCCCAGGATTTGAGGTTTGGCCTCACCAGTGCTGAATAGAGAGACAATCACTGCCCTGGTCCTGCTGGCCACACTACTGCTGATACAGACCAGTATGCCATTGACCTTCTTGGCCATCTGGGCACATACTGGCTCATGTTCAGCCACTGTCAATCAAGACCCCCAGATCCTTTTCTTTCAAGCAGCTTTCCAGCCACTCTTCCTACACCCTGTATCACTGCAGGGATTGTTGTGACCCAAGTGCAGGACCTGGCACCTGGCCTTGTTGAACCTCATACAACTGACCTTGGCCCATTGACCCAGCCTGTCCAGATCCCTCTGCAGAGTCTTCCTGATCTCTGGCAGATGAACACTCCCACCCAGCTTGGTGTCCTCTGTGAAATTACTGAGGACTCCATCCTCACTTTACTCCAGCTCTGGGGCTGCAAGGGTCATCAGAATTGCTTGGGTTCTTCTCTATCTATGGACCTTGTATATGCTGGGAAACCCCTCTGGGGAGTTTTGGTTGGCCTCCCTTTCCCTTTGAGCTCTTGGAACAGATAAGCTGTTGAATGTAAGGTAAGCCCTTGGGCTGTGAGTGTTGATACACAATTCCCAGAGTCCTCAGGGCTAGTGGGAAGAGCATCTTCCAAACGCATGTGCGACCCAGTCCCTGCTGCCTGAGTTGGGCTGTCAGTGTGTGCACAGATCTCCCACAGCCTCCAGGCAGTATCAAAACACCTTTGAGTCATCTGCTATCAGAATTTGCCAGAGATGGTTTAGGTGTTCCTGATCCTGCCAGGAACTGAGCTGGATGTCTCTTGAAGTCTTTGCCAACACTGTATTTCAGTAGTTATCATTAGCAACAGAATCCTGCTCTGAGAAAGGCTCGTCCGTGCTCCAGCTAACTGGAATAGGGGAAGAGAAACAGCAAAGCAGGCATCAGCTTTTATTAAGCAAATTGTGCAGATGCTCCAAATCTAACCTGGTGCTTTCTGAGGTGCTCCTTTTATCCTTTAGCAGTGTAAAATATGATGTATCACTTTTCTGGCAGCATATGTTGTTTGGTTTTTATTTTTCCCCTCTGGCTTGGGGCTCTTCTTGTGAAACAAAAAGAAGAGAAAAATTATTTTTGGAATAAAAATAGTTTTAGTGAAAAAAGAATGCATGAATAAAAAAGAAAGCTGCACCTTTCCAGATAAGTTATGCATGAATACAACATTCAGAGTGGCAGTTTTCTACTCAAACATTCAGTAGTTTGTAATAACTGATTGTCAGCTTTACAGGTAGATTTCAGAATTTCTTTTGTGATCCAGATGCAGTGGGTTTTGCTCATTTAAATCTCATCTTTGGCCTTTAGGAAGAAAGTGTGTTTTGAGATTGAGAGCAAAAAAAACCCTGATGGCTCTTCACTTTGGTTGCTGCATTTTTGTGGGCAAATCCTTTACCTTGTGAGTGCTTGTTATGCAGTCCAAGAGGAAACCCACCAGGGCAAACAAGTAGGGGAAATTCCTTTAGCATGTTCTTTGCTCCTCACATATTTCTTCCCCATGAAAGGAACTGCTATGTTATCTATCAATATCCACACTTATCTATGTATATAATTGCTTTGGAAGTAAAAGAGTTTGGGGGAATTTCTGGGAGTTGCTACTGCTCTTTTTTTTTTTTTTTNCAAACCAAATCCCATTTATAGAGCATTTGGTTCACAGATTCTTTTAGATCCTTCTTTTCTAGTTAATGGAACTATTTGATCTGATCCAATGTCATTTATTTTCTAGTCTTCAGTGATAGCAGATCTACACCATAATGAACTCTGTTGATCCAGAGAAAAGGAGAGTATAACAGCAGAGTAATTTAATTGTGAACAGCTCTTCAGTTAAGTAGAAAATGATATTAAAAAGTCAATGGTTGGAAGCTGAAGGCAGAAAAATTATACGTAATTTCTAGTGTGATTTATCTACACACTCAGAATAAATGAGATTAACAGTCATAATAAATGTAAGGGTGCTTTGGACCTTAGGATTCTTGGCCTGGGACATATCTCACCCAGTTCTGGATGCCTGTGATGCATCTATATCGACTTCTCAGAACTGTGTGTCTTGGGTTTTTCTGGGTGAGGATCCAGTCAGCACCAGGGTGTGATTCAACCAACCAAAGACAGTCACTTAATTTAGGATGAAACAAAGAAACCTCCGAAGCTCCAGTGGATATATTGACCATATCCCCACCAGATGTAGAAGGACCACCAGGTGACGTGACAGACAACTAGATGCAGGTGGGTTATTTCTGTCTCTGAAGGCTGAGTCTCTGAAGAACTCAGCCTAAATTACATTCTCCAGACCAGTCAGTGATAAAGAGCCTGAAGCAAAGTGAGGTTTTAGTTGTCTGTTGTGCAGGAGATCACAGGGTATGATCACCAGGACCTTCTGAGCATAGAATATGTGAATCACCAGTGAGTAATTCTCCAACCGCTGTTGAAAACTCTGCTGATCATTTTGGGCCTTTCACTATGATTTCCTCCATTCCCAATGATTCATCTCTACCCTGGCCGTGTTTTAGAATGAAGGCCCATGGAGAGGCTGCTTTTCTTGTTTTGGGTCTTGGCCTGCTGCAGGGAAAAATGAGGTACTGAAGTGTGTAAGCACCTTTCAGCTCATCCTGGTGCTTTTTTCTGATTGATGCCAGCAGAGATATGAAGAGTCATTGAAATCAGTAACACTTTGAGCAAGTTTAGGGGCCTGCCCAGGCAGAACGATGCACAACATTAGGGCCTCTTTTTCTATCTTGCACTTGATAATGATCTTCTTGGACGTGACCCCATCTAATATTTGTTCCTTTCAGGCTGTTTATGTCCAGTTTCACACAAGAGTGGTTTGCCTGATGTGTGTGTTTTTGTAAGGGTTTCCTCTATGCCTTGAAATGGTTCCCCTTGCCAATGCACCCTGCCTGTTGTGTCCCATCTGGTCCCCTTGCTGTGGACACACACTGTTCTCCACCTGCTTTGGACACAAGAGACTTATCAATGTGTGCAGAGACCCATACTGAGATACTCTGGCTCCCTGGACATTTCTCCATTGTGCATTCTCTCCAACCTTTCTTTACAGATGCTCTTTTCAAGCCGGTGGTATACCTCCCACCCATGCATGGTCTTCCTGGGCACCCTTCTCCCTGATACCATGATTTTTTCCTGGCTGTCACCCTGCTGGTTCCCTGCCACCCTTCCAGCTGGGAAGCAGTAGAGCCAGTTGGCATCAAGAGTATTTGACTTCATTCAGCACCAACTTCCCTTCATGTCTTTCTTATAAGAAATATGGACAAAAACTTTTTAACAGGGCCTGCAATGACAGGGTAAGGGGTGGACGTTTTAAACTAAAAGAGGGTAATTTATATTGGACATTAGAAAGAAATTCTTTACTATGAGGGTGAAAGAGGTTGCCTAGAGAAGTTGTGGATGTCCCCTCTCTAGAAATGCTCAAGACCAGATTTGTTGGATCTCTGAGCACCCTGGTCTAGTGAAAGGTGTCCCTGCCCATGACAGGGGGTTTGGAACTAGGTGATCTTTAGGGTTGCTTCCAACCCAAACTATTCCATGATTCTGTGATAATATCTATCTGCTAAAGTTTCCATCAAATTTGAAGAAACTTCCCGGTGTTTTCTTCATGACTCTTAACTTTGTTTATTGTTCCCTTTTCTTCCCACATTACATATTGTCTCAATGGTACATTATTCTATACCAGATAAAAATATCTTGTGCCTTGCTTTTCTTTCCCCCTAATACAGAAGTTAAGGTCATTATTGTGTCCTACTTTCATTGCTGTCTCCTGACTCATTAGTTTATTGCCAAATTCTCTTTAGAAGTTTGTAATTCTTCCCAGTGCTTGCAACAATCCTATCACTACAATCAAATCTCTAGGAGTTTTGATTTCTTTTCCGTCTGCTCTGACCTTCACACCTCATGGAAAATGTATGTTTGTTTCGCTGTTGTCTTTTTGTGAATGTTGCAGCAAAATAATGCCCTTTAATTTTTTGTTTCACTAGGGACTTTTTAACCTCTTCTCTGTTCTGCCAATAAATTGTGTCACATCCTGTGAGGATTTAAACCTGTCTCCTTTGCTGAACTCTTAGTTTCTCCCAGGCTGCTGTCTGCATCTGAATTTTACTGGTCTTTTCATTTAGCATTTTAAGAAGTTTTCCTTTGAAAAGGTATTGTTTGAGTAATTTTGGTTCCTTTCCTTCCCCATGAGTTACTGTCTTTATTTTTCACATTTCTTGCTTTCTTTGCTGTCTTCTTCATTAAGTGGTCTTCATTCATGTCAACTTGCCACAGGTATCAAGCTAAGTTTTGGGACACAATACACACTTGGGGGTCACTTAATGCTTCCCTCCCCTTCCTTGGCACCATCAAGTTTCCTCCAAAGTGCTCCAAATCCTTCTGACCAAGACTAGAGCACACTGTACCTCATTTCTTTTCCTCCCAGTGCTGAAACCACAGTGATTAGTGGTATTGAGTGGGTTTGTTTCAACATAGTTTCTCTGGGCCATGAGAACCATAAGTATAGAGAACTGAAGTGCTCACACCAACGCTTTTCCTCCAGTTGCACTGGACTAACATGGCTCTCATTGGTTCAGCACTCACTCAGGTGCCTGTGTTTTCACCTGTGTGCCTCAGCCCAGATACATATTCTATGCCTTCCTCATTCTTTCACCATTTGTCTCAGTGTTTAATTGTGAATTGATGCAAATATTTCTTTAGGGAGCTCTGCTGGCAGCAAGACCTCAGCCATGTGATCCCAGTTGCCCCACATGGGCTGGAGGGAGGCATCTCCTGGAAGATTCCCACATGGGCTATATGTTGCAAGGTGGGGCGTTTGAGCAGAAATTCTGCTGGTTTATTCCACTCTTGTTTGTCCATTGATAAACAAAGCATGCCTGATCTTCAATCCACTTGGAAGCCTTTGTTTGCCAAAGGATGTTTTACTGCCTCTTCAAATCCTCATAAACCATCAAAGTTGAGCAAAGCAGCCCAGTTAAGCCTCTCAGTCCACGTTGTTCTGTCTCCAGTGAGTGTTCCTGAGCAGGAGCAGCAAAATTTCCTACCACTTGAAATATGCAAAGAGTGCCTCTAATATATTCATGAAAAATAATAAGCTACCTGCAAATGGAGCCACACCTGTTTCCTCCAACCAGAGGAGAAAGTGAATTAAACCCTTGCCTCATTTTTCCACAGCTCTTACAAAACACTGAGTACCGTTTACAGTTGGGAGCCTGATTATCGTTATGCTTCTTTAGCTCAGGGAAAAACAGCTTTTCCTGGTGTAGATTATATTTGCATTTATATTTATTGATTTGCATACAGATTTTTGTGCCCTACCCCTGAAAGGTAGAGAGATTTCAGCTCTTTTAAAGGCAATAACTGTTCATTTTATGCCCTGTTCTCCATAACAATAATTTCTATAACTCTGAAGCTCCCCTGGCATTTTAAGGGCAATAAAGAAAGGGGCGGATGGAAAAAGAGAAGAAAATTCTCCTATTAATTGGTGAGACTCCAGGGTTCTGTTCTGCAGTGTTTTACTCCTGTGAGTAATCTCATTATCCTTGGTGGGACTGATTGTACAGAGGCAGCAGGATCATGCTCCAGAAGTCCAGCCTTTAATCAAATCTACCTGTTTAAAAGGAACACATGGTTGCCTTTCAGTGGGAGCCTTTAGCTCTGAAATGAGGATGTAAATTAGCCAAAATGCCTCAGAGGAAGGAAAACTTCATCTGCCAGGTTTTCCCTCTGCTCTTGCTGAAATTAATCCATTGGTTGTGTGTGTGTGTATGTGTGCACGGGAGTGATTCTTTGCTATTTTTTCTTTCATAGACATTCAGATCCCCCTTTAGAGAAAAATACTTTGGCATGTGTTTGAAAAAAACCCATGTATAAGGAGTTGTGTTGTATGGATGCAATAAAAAACATATAAATCTTTCATCAGGAAAAAAAAAGAATAGAGGGCTTTAGACAAACTGTTTGAACACTAGTAAATGTATTCAGATCCCCTAAATGTGAGTTAGAAAAACACATCTTTGAGATAGTCTTCCATCCACAATCAGATTTAGCCTAAATTCCAACTTTGTTGCATAATAAGAATAATTTTTTTTTTTTAATAAATGTGAACAAATGTTGCCACATCATCTATAGCTATCAAATGGGGTAACACAGGAAAATAACATCATCTTTCCCATACGAAGAAATAAAATGCAAGGTGAAAAACAGAAAAGATGCAGAAAAGCTCTGTTTGTCTCAGAAACATTTAAAATAAGACCAAAGCAGCCTTGGTATTTTTTTCCCCCATAAGAATAGACACAAACTCAAGTGGAAAATGAATGTGTCACAGAAGAACAGCTTGGCTCTTCTACTCACTCTGTCCCCTGGCTGCCACCTCTCACCAGGCATCCAAGGTTCTATCCATCTTCTGCCACGTCCCTGGTGGCCTTCAGGAGCAACTTGAGGGAGGGTCATCTCATCCCATGTAGATGACACTCCTACATTGATTTTCTACTGCTGTAGGTAAGGCAGCAAACTACACGGAGAGGTATTGATCACCTTTTGAGGCATTCCTCCCATAGCAGAAGTCTTGAGCCTTTTAAAGCGTTTTGCTATTCAGCTGCTGATACACTGCCATTGATAGCTCAGTGTTCCAGTCAGTGTCAGGGCTGGCAATGCAGATGTCCTGTGCAGGGCAGTGGAGAGCTGGAGAGTTGTGTTTGACCTTTTGAAGAGCATCGAATAGCAGGACAGGCATTATAAGGTGACTTTTAGTGCCTGGCTGCTTCTCCTGGCTTGCTCTTTGAGACCAGGTTAAGCCATACCCACTTACACCAAATGAGGATCTGACCTCCATTTTCAGGAAGAGCACCAAGCTTGTTTATGAAATAATTGACGTGGCTTCCATCCCAAGAAAAGCATCTTTTTCTTTTAGTTTTGGTCAAGCTAAGTTCCTATTATGGTTAGCCAGGCTTGTACAATAAACATTTGGCAACGGGCAGTGTGGTGTTGCTCAGTGTGAACTTTTTGTGCTGCGGTTGCTTACACAAGACCAACGCTGGGCCAGCTGAGTGGCTGCTGCTGTGGGACAGTGTTGGTGAAAGTGCAGTGAGTTGGGTGGCTACACCAGCTAGTCTGACTCATGCCATCAGCCTTGCCTGACCCCACACCAACCATCCAGGCCCTTTTCAGCTGTGGCATCCTATGGGAATCTGCCTTGCAGTCCCCACAAGCTGGAAACAGAGGATTTGGAGAGGCTTCAAAATGCCAGTGGTACAAAGCAGGTGAGATGTGAATGGTGCATCTGGTGGATGCTGGAGGAGAAGCTGCATGGTGCCATGGCTGTTTGCTTTACTCAAGACTGGTCTGTAGCTGCTGGTTGTTCTCCAGCGCTGAGCAACATGACATCATCCACTTTCACATTCAGATTAACCTGGAGCACTTTAAAGCAATGTTTACCTTGTTTGTTTGTTTGTTTGTTTTTGAAAGAAGAGCTCTTTTCTTTTTTAACATCACAGAGACTTTCAGATTACTCTTTGTATGCTGAGTGTGTGTATGCGAGTGAATTAGATATGTGCCTCAAGGAACAAAACTGTACATAACACAACGCTATTCCATATATACAATTTCATTCCCATTCACAAAGAAAGAAGGTCAGCCTCCTGCAGCCCCATGAGAGACTTGGCTTCTCACTCTGTGTGTAGAGATGACAACTTTCTGGGCAGAGGTAGATTCAAGTTTTAAACAGATTTATTTATTAAAAAATCATGCAGTCTTACTACATCAATGACTTAATTTGGATGCAAATATGTTAGAGAAACATCTGTCAGGATTGAAAAAGGCTCAGATAACTCTCTCTTGAGCATGGAGATAAACTAGGAAACCTCCTAAGAAGCCTTCCAACTCTCGTTTTCCGTGGTAACTTGATCTTTTAAATTGACAGTAGTTTTCCCAGATAGGGCAGGTATACACAGTCCCTGGGATCTTGGGGGCAGTTTTTTACTAACAAAGAAGGTGAAGCTGACTGAAATGCAGCTCTGACATGCAGATGAACTCAAAAGTCACCGCAAGACAAAATAGCTCAATTTTGCTAGGCTAAAACCTGAAAGCTTTTGTGTCATTACCTGCTGCATCACTCCCCTCCCTGGTCTCAGACCCATCCTCTCAGACTTTCACTTCCTCGCTCTGATTTGATTATGCCCATGATGTTGAAACACTCTCCTCTGTGTACATCCTCCTGCTACTATTAGTTCCTTATTTTTTTTCTGAAATCTCTTACATTTGTTTACAGATGAAAGCCTCTGAACTTCCCCTAAGTCACCACCTCTGCTTGTTTTCCTGTGGAGACCTCTTTCATAATTTCACTTTTCCCACTAATTTTAAAGCTTAATATTCTCTTTGGGTTTTCTCATGCTATTTCCCTTCACTCTGGAGTTTTCCAGTGTATATCTCATATTCTTTTCCTGTCTTTCTGTTTTCCTGGAGCTGCTTACTAGAGAAGTTTTTGTCTTTCTTTTCTCCCAGTCAATTTAATGTGTTTTTTTTTGTTCATGCAGAACTGTTTTTCCCTCTGAAGCTCATGTGGGCTGTATAAGTGCAAATAGTTTCAGTCCATGAAAGAAAGTCTCCCCAGACCGAAATCTTTTCTAGCTGCACTAATTTTCCTGATAGCTCTCTAAGGTTTTAATCTGTGCTTTTCATAGGGAGTTTTGATATGAGCTTGTTTTCTTTTAGTTAACTAACCTTGCCTTGCACAGGACAGGTACGTATGGGACTTGCTTGGCACATGAAATACCTGAGCTCCAGCCCATGACTGGGAAAAACAAGGGACTTGAACTTGGGCCATCTCTGTCCAGCATGAAGGCCCTGCCCATGACATTACTGACCCATCTGAGATGGGTATCTCTCAGAGGTCCAAGAAAATCTTCTAGATGTCACAGAAGTGTCCTGGTGTGAAATTAGAGAGATCTCAGAGGTGGCAGTGGTTTGGGAAAATCAGTTCTCACAGAGATGCCACAGGGCCCATATCCTCAGCTTTGCAGAAGTCATCACAATGTGAGGATTGGGCTGGTTGGCTGCTAATTTCAACCTTCTCATAGGATGGTTTGGGTTGGAAGGGACCTTAAAGATCATCTAGTTCCAATCCCCCTGCCATGGGCAGGGACACCTTCCACTAGACCAGGTTGCTCAGGGCCCTGACCAGTCTGATTTCTCGCAGAATTCAGGACCACTTGCAAAGTAGTAACCTGAGACTTTTCCCTGATTTGCTCCCTGCAGGCCCAAGCATGGACACCAAAAATCGAGTGCTTATACCTCTTATTTGTCTCTTAGAAGAGCATGGGTCTCTTCTGCTCCTGTGAAACCTAACATGACACCAACTTCCAAGTGTAATTTGCCTCACTACATAGGATCACAACTGCCTTCACACAGTCTTTTTATTTCTCCGTGTTGTACATGATAGGAAGAATCTCATTTTTTCATTGCTATTACTTTTTTAGACGAACATTTCCTTCCTCTTTGCCAGTTTCTGCAACAGAGTAAAATTGCTGTCAGGATCAGCAACATATCTTTTGATGGACCCATACAGGCAATCTCACTACCCTATCTCCTAAAAATAAAATAATTAGGGAAAAAAAGTGCTCAATTTTTCATCAGCCACCACAAATGAACCTGTGTTTTAGACGGAAATATTGAAAGCATAAGTCTCCTTATTTTCAGTTAGAGGAAATCAGCCTGTTCTTCCTCTTTATTTACAGGTGAAACCATAACTTTTCCTGCCAAACAAATCTGTGAAAAACTATTCTGTCTTTAAATAGTTTTTTATTTTGTTTTGTTTGGTTGGTTTGGTTTGGTTTTTTCTCTCTCTTTATGGCTGTAATGTTCCACTTTTGCATTTGTTTTGTACAGGAATAAGGAAAGACAGCTCTAATTTATGTGTTTATTTTTAAAAGGTGTAAAATGCAGTGCAAGATGCAAAGGACAGTAGAACTGGTTTATGCATGATTGGGCCAGTCACAGCGTACTGTGTTCTGGTCCATGTCCTTAAATTTTTGCATAAGTGCACCCTCTAATACTAGAACTGGAAGGATGAAGAGGTTTTGCCTGTGTTACTTTAAAAATCTGTTAAATCTCACTAGTGTTATTAACTTGCAATCTCATTCCTCCCTTTGACATAAAGACGAACTAATCCTTACATAAAACTCTGGATTTCTGTAAAAATATGCTGATCATTAGCTAATTCTTCCTTTTGTTTTCTTCTCTCAGTTGTTTTACTTTTATTTTCATGACCAGACAAAGTCAGCCCTTTGCCTGGGGGTAAACAACTAAGCTGTATAAGACTGAAACAAACAATATTCATTGCAATGAAAGTACAAGCAGATCTTCTGAGTCTCGTGCATTCAGAGTGAGATTGCTTCATCCTCCCCTTCAGATTCCTCCTTTGCCGTAGCTGTATCACCCACTGGTGAAATCAAATTGCATGTGCGTCTCCCAGCAGCGTTCCACGAGAGCCTGGTTTGGTCCAGAGCAGAAGGAGGAGGCGTGGAGTACGTGACCATTGCCACCAGGATCGATGCTGCCCGGGCTTCACGAGCACAGCCCAGCTGCCAGTCTCAGGAATCTGCTCACCCTCACTTTTCCTTCTTGTCCTCCAGCTTTGAGGCTCCTGCAAGTCACTGTTCCTGCTTCACCGCTCTCCTCCCTGGCAGAGGAAGGGTGCCTTGTTTGCTGCAGGGTTTCAGGAGCTGATGTCTCTGAAGGCTTCTTCAGTGGAAAGCTGTTGGCATTTGCAGAGTGCAGCTTCATCACGGAGCTGAAGTAGTAAAAAGGTTTCCAGAGGATGCTCTGTGACATCTGCTGCTTAGACTTTGAGGCATTTGCAGAGGTGAAGTAAACATAATATTAACTGACTAGAAAGCAAATCCTTTCTCTTTAAAGTTCATGTTAAATGCAAAGTGCAGTGGAAGAGGAATGGAAAGCATCAATCCAGATCATTTACTGTTACCCCTAAGGAGCAGATTCATTGTCTTTTTTTGTTCAAAGGATTGCTGTACAGCTATTAAAGAGCATTCTTGGCTTCATGGGAAGGAGGGGAATGTACCCCTGTTGTCATTAATTATTGATAATTGATGGCATATTTAATAAGTTCAGAAAATGATCAGTTCATTCACAATAATCTTTTCTGCTTGCCCTCTTCAGACCCTCTAGGAAAAAAACCCCAACAGACAGCAAAATGGAGCCACTAAAATTCAGGATGACTAATGGGACTTGCATAGTATAAAATGGCAGGTTGAAGACACCATTTCTATGAAGGTTGTTGCTACGTAGATAATTTTAGAAATACAGGTGAGTTTATTTCATTTTTTTTTTTTTAAAGAAGAGACAGACACAACCATAAAATACCACGCCTACTGAAATGTTGTTACGTTAACTTAGATTTGTGCATGCAAATAAAGGAAAGGAATGAGGAATTAGGTATTCAGAAAGAGTCCCCATAAAGGCTGGTTAAAGTCAGCAAGAATGAAGAGGCTGCTCCCAGAGGGGAATCCATGCTGAGTGAGAGGGGAATTGCCCTCTGAATGTCTTTAGTCTGCAGCCGTTTGGGGTGCAGCTTTTGTGCTTTGTCTTTACAGTCCGCAGTAAAATGGGTCACTGGCTTGTGACTGGGAATCCTAATGTTTATCCCTAACAGCAGTCACCACTGTTAAGTTGTCAGCAAGAATGATAAGAAGTATCAGATATTTAGGGGTAGTGGGAAAGGCAACAACTGTTTCTTCTCTTTTAATTGCAAAAATGGGTTCTGGCAGTTACGCATCCGCTAAGGATTGATTTGTTCCTTAGGAATAGAACAGGAAGGAGGAATAATAGCAAAATATTTTATTAAGTGTGACAGCAGATGGGCTATTAAGTATGACTCACTGTGTGGCACACTGGCAAACTCTTACTAATGACCTTGTGACACAGCGGCCACTTCGGCAGAGGTTACAGACTTGACAGGCCATCTCTGCCTGGCAAAGGTGAGCCTCAGCCTTGCGAGCATCATGCTGTTCTGAGACTCGTGGTGCCAAAAATGTGTTATCTGAGTCAGGGAAACTGAATTATGTGAATAATTAAAATTCGTATCAGAGTTGACTGTTGTGCTCTATGTGGATGGTGAAGTTAGTTCTGCCCACAACCACTTCATCAGTCTTTTAAGTTATCAAACCAAGGGGCCCATGCTAAAGGTGAAGATATTAAGTGGGATATCTTACCCACATATTAAGTAGGGGTAAGTGAAGGGAGGGTTGGATGTATCAGAAAGGTGACAAATGCAGTGAAAATGCCAGAGCCACCTATAAATTGATAGATCCATGTTTAATTTGACCTTTAAAAGTCAGATGAGAAGACCACTATATGATGCACATTAGGGAAGGCCACTGCCACAGAAAGGGAAGGTACAGACTGATCTAGTATTTCTTATCTTGTTTTAATTTCTGTATCATGGATGACATTCTAAACATCAAGTCTTCATGAAGCCCAAGGACCAGTGGTTTTAGAATGACTGCATATTCCCACCGTGGGCACAGGCGACTATCAGGGGAAAAGACCTGGAACTGGTGTCAAAGCTCGCCTTTGGTGCTTGTACTACAAAGGATCTAAATCAGCCTTTCTTCCACCGTCTGCTGAAGCAAGCAGCCACAGTTGTAGTCCTGTAGCTGTGATATTTTCAGTTCCAGGTGCATTTAATTTTGTTTACCACTGTACTGGACTTGCTCAGAGAACTGCTTGCGCCTCTTGCCAGTGCTTTGGAGATGACATAGTCATGTGGAATAAGAAAATTACTATTCTGTTATTACTTCAGACTTTATATAAGAAAATATAGGAGGCATGAAATAGCTTGTATCTTGCATATATTTGGTGTATTATGGAAATCAAATACTTTTACTTTCTGTGGGCTGGGCAAGTTGTGTCTTCTTTGCCTTAGAGGTGCAGTTTCTGTCTAGGTTGCTCCAGAGGCCGCCGGTGCTGAGCAGAGAAAGGAGTGTGTCCTCTCTCCTGAGCACCATTAATATGTGTCATTGAATTATTATGAGGAGCCTGAAGCTTGCTGGAGAACCCTCTTGGGAGGGTTAAGGATGAAGCAGCTGCCAGCGAGGGCAAACCTGAGGGCATATCTCTGCTGAAAGCGCAACAGAGAAATTTGATGTCAGGGCAGGCAGGTAAGGGAGGTTGGGAAGAACAGCACCTCTGGTTTCCCAGTTCTGTGAGAGAGAGGGGAGATTTCCCACCCTCCACAGACAATCCACAGACGTCCAAGAAAGAGGGGAGAAAGTCTCAGTATCTTCCTCCTCAAAACATACTCCTGTAGTGTGTTCAAAGGGTGTTTGAAATACTCTTTACAACACCTATGGGACCTGAGGATTCAGAAAGCTCACTTTGGCAATATTTATGAAGACTGAGCAGCTTAGTGAAGCTCACATGCCCGTGTTTTCCAGATCCCTGTAGCAGATGGATATTTTGATTAAATGCAACAAATCAGAGCATCCTCAGTTCAGTGAACCTCATGAAGATGAGACATGTGCATTCCTAATGCATTCCTGGAGTTAGGGATCATTTGGAAGGGTGCAATCTTGGACGTCCTCCTGCCATTGGGAAATCTCACAAAGGTTGCCCCATAGCAGTTGCAAAGCACAGTGAAAAATTTGGGCTGTGATGTTCTTGTGTCTTACCTGCTCATAGCCATGCAACCCAGAAGAATATGGAGGGGCAGAAGGAAACGGTGGCTCTCCTCTGACAAGAAGGAACTAAGGGCCCTTTTGCAATAACCCTTCACTGTCTATTTTCCCAAAATTTTATTATCCGCTCTTGCACAAAGTCAAGTTAAAACTGTCTTGGGACAAGCACCAACATCCTCATACAGCCTCTCGAGCTACCTGAGGCCAGTGCAAGTGCCTGCTTTTCCTGATGCAGGAGGATTGCCTGTGTAAGCTTCACCCTGTGACTTCAGCTGTGTAATCTGTATTCAGAAAGATGCTGCCTTTGGCCCCCTGGCTTCCTTTGTCTGGCTGCTATCTGTGCAACAGTGGCAAGGGAAATGCAGCAGACACAGCTGGAGGTGATGTCAAGGTGGGGGTGGAAAGCCATCACAAGTGGAGGGCAAGAGTGAAACTTTTAACTAAGACTCTGTAAAATGTTGCGAAAATGCTGTGTCCCTTCAGTAGAGCATGTATGGAAAATGCAAAAAGTTCCCTGTCCTGCCTCTCCTGCTACCATGTGTCTCTGCAGTGAAACCTGCACGTTCATTTGAACGTAATGAATCCTCTTATTTTGGCAAGAGGGGATCCCCATGTGGGAAGTTATATCCTAGGGAAAATGGTCTTGCTCTCCTTTGGTTTCTTTTATAGACTCCATAGGAACCTGCGGTCCTTGTAGGACCCCAGCTTTCCCAGGATTGCAACCCAGCCACCATCACACGATGCAGGGAGGCAGCCGGCTCTGCAAATTCCCCCTGTCCCACCTATAAAACAGGTTTTGAGCATCACTCAGCAACAAAGCCTTAATGGGGCTCTCTCAGCCCTAATACAAACTCCATCGCTCAACGACAGCTCTTACACTCTCCATCCCCTCAACTTGTGTACAGATACAAGTTGACCAGCTAAAAATTCTTTCTTTAATTGGCGATGAATAAGTACAAATTGACTTTTTTCTCAGTTCCAGGAGTGGAGCAGGACCTGGTAGCAGTGTATCAGTATGGGCAGCTCCCGATCTTTTAACAGCCAAGCCTCTTTTGAGCAGATTGGCTATGTCTTCACCCTTTCCTGTATCCCCACTTTCCTCCCAGCCTGGTGGTGATGCTGACACTGAGCTAGCAAGACGACCTGAACCTCTCTGTCCTTTAGCCCTTTCTCCAGGGCTTCCTGTATGTGAAGACCTTGGAGCCGTCAGAGCTCAAAAAAATAAAACGTTCCCAGGGGTAATCCATGCCCCATGCTGGTAAGGCACTTTTATTTCACCGAGCTGTTGAAAACAACAGCTCTGTTATGTCTCATTCCTACTAAAAATGGGGCACCTGGGTGGATATGATTCCCAATAGTCGAGAGTGACACAGGATGAACTTCTTAGAGGTAAGGTTTTGACATGTCTGGGTATGAAGAATGAAAAGAAAAAATCATAAAGTAAGTTATGAAAAGTTCAGAAAAATTTCTCTTGTAAAAACTAGGTTAGTGCAAGGAGACAGCTTTGCTCAGCATTTACCTTCTGCAAATTTCCATCCCAGTCAGCTGCAATCATATAAAAGAATGAGTAAGTGGAATGAAGGACAATATTTTTGCACTAAATTCTTGGTTATCTGAAGATTTCTTCTGGATTGAAAAGATAGCTACTGCCATCCATTCAAGAGTGTTTAGATGTGATCAGGTAGAAACAAATAATCTCAAACAAATGCAGCAGAAAGAACTTTAAATTCCAGTGAGTGTCCTGACTCAAAAAAGAATGATTTCACAGGGGAAAAATCCAAAGTAAAACTGCAAGAACAATGCTAATTAGAGATGTGTCAGGTGCTGGCTCTGGATTGCTGTTATGCTACTGTGCGCATTTCAGGGACAAACGACAGCCAAGAACTGGGGTAGATGTTGAAATCTCCCCATCCTTTCTTTCCTTGAATTGACCCAGAGAAGTCCTTGGGAATGGAAGCTGAAGTGTAAACCACGCTGAAGGCTCACTAGCCCCAGCTGGTATGCTATCTGCAGCTGTTTTCATTACTGGCTAAATTGTTGGAAATGCAATCCAGAATGAGAGGGAAAACTGAAATCTGTGGTGAAAAACTGGCTGATATTTTTTTAACTCTCACAAACTGGTACACTTCCCAGCTTCAGACAGGGCTGAAAGCAGTGGAACTGTCAGAAAAGACTGCTTCTGGCTGTGCATCCTGCCTCACTGCAGACTGACAGGAAATTTAGCCAGAAATGTTGAGTCTCACAATTATGCACAAGATCTATTCCCCAGGGTCCCCACCAGCTAATTAGTGCTCTCCTGCCATAAGTAGTGATCTTTTCAAAGTCCAGCTTTCTTTTTCTGTTAAAACCAAAAGGCCTTTGCAGGCAAGGGCATTATTTGCAAGTGAAAGTTTCTTTTTAATGAAATTGACAACAAGTTTCTCTCTGAGATTTTGAACAGCTGTTTTGTCTATATTTTAATTTTTTAAAAAATTTCTTACAGGTGTTCCTCCTTGTGTCTCATCATACTGATACCTCTTCAGTGTTGGCTCTCTGGGTTAACCTGCACATCGTTGGAACTCTCTCTCCTCACTTTCAGTATATATGAAACAATTCTACCACTCACCAGTTTTGCTTGTGTCTCTTGCATTCCAAATAGTGATACCTGTAAATTTTTTCCTATATACAATGTTTATGAAAAACAAATGTCAGGTGCTGTTGCCTGTCTGTCCTAGAAGAAATTCCTTCTGCTCAGAAGACTGACTTGTTATTGATCATGCTTGGGAAAGACCCCCAAGGGTTTGCTAGGTATGATTTACACTATTTTCTCATCTGCTCACTCAGCATTCAGCCATTTCCTTTCTTATTGCTTTAATGGTGTGGTTTTTGCTTCGTATTTGACTCTATCTTAATGTTAGGATAAAAAGCAGAGGTAAAAAGGGGCAAAAATGATGAATTGTGTGCACATGCACATATATGTATGCATCTGAATACATCTGAATATCAGTCCTCAGATGTATAACAGGATTAATAACTGAAAAACTAGGGTTTTTTTTCTGGTTGAGATGCTTTTTTCAGACTTGATTTACAAAGGTGTTTAGGGCACTGATCCTCACAACCCCTCCCTCTGCTTTCTGCCTCTCTGCCCTGCGTCCTACACAAGTAAGGAGGAGCTTGTCCTCAGTGGGGGTATACCCAGGCAGGAGAAGGATCTCTGGCGGGGAATCTCATGTCCTGTCCTAGCACACACCCTGCTTTCACCTCCTCTTTCACCTGACCTGTGCATGTCCATTTTCTGTGGCTGTGGGTGAGTCCACGCCTCACATCAAAACCTCTCTCTGATAGCCAAACTCAGCTCTTCACTGACAGTCCCACTGCTCAGTTCTGCTGTCATTTGGGACCTTTCAGGAGATGAGAAAATACTCACATGCAAAGCTGTAAACTGCTTGCAGTTCACCTGTCTCTGCTGGTGAATAAACAGAATATTCTGCTTATGACACATCTTTTTAAGAGGGAAATATTTAGCAGGTGAACTAAGGCACTGAAGCATGAGCAGCATTAGCCACACTAGCTAAAAGAAAGACAAAACAGAATGAAAAAACAGGAATGGTAAGGCAAAAATCCTGTCGTTTCTAAAATATTTCCTGACCATCCTACCTCAGCTACATAGTAGAGAATCTAATCCTGTTAAAATTCTTCCCGTGTCCTTCCAGCCACATAAAAGCCTTTAGGTTTATATACTTCTTATGAATAGTTCTCCAACAACTTATACTACCTGCATACGTTTTAGTTTTTCTTTTTTTATTTATTTTTTTACCATGTGATTATTTTTAATAGAAGGCTCTTTGTACACTGATGGCATTACAGAACTGATGAGTAGTTTGATTTACATGAAATAAAATGGGGAAAATTGCATGAGTAAGACAAGCTAATGAAGCATTGAAGAAAGAAAATGTTACTATGCTGTCAAAAAAAAGGTACAACAAAAAACCTCTGTAGGCTGACAAGAAACCAGACAAGTAGACTCTCTGAGTAATAGATTTACCAGCAATGTAAGTCATCTTTAGTTTTGATAACATCTTCACTGGGAATGGGCCTGAACCAAACTTTTATGTTTAAATAACTTAAGATTGGGGGGCTGTGGCTAAATAGGAACTTGCAAATGTGTCTCTGTTGGTTTAATGGATTGACTGAAGATTCTGAGCCAAATAAGTCTTAGCAGTTGTGTCCAGCAGTTTTAGATGTTCTTTTTCAGTGGAAGCTTTAGGCTTATAAGGGGCAATTTCACTTGCTGGAGTAGTGAGTTGTTAACTGCTCAGGCAGATTTGTCTTGTTTGCAAGAAGCAGTGGAGAGTGGGAAATCTATGGACCTTGACTTAATTTCCCTGGAGTTGAAATGATACTGGGTTTTTTTTCCCTTCCTTTGCTTGTGCAATATTCAGCCTGTAGATCCTGGTGCCTACAATTTCTTACATTAGACATATTGGCACATATGAAAAGCCTGGTGTGAATCTCCCCCCCCCCAAAAAAAAAAAAATCACATCTAAAATTATTTTTTTAAAACCAGAACCAATGCTAATGCCAAAAAACAGTTTGTAGGACAAAATCCAACCCCTTTGTGTTTTATACCTTAAGGAGAAATACTTGAGTATTGGATTTGCTGGCTTGTACTAATGCCCAAGGGCTATGATCCAAAACTGCAATTTATGCTGCCTGATGGGAGCCTGCAGGTGTGGCTTTGTGTTTCTGTCCCAGGGTAGAGGCTCCTGTACACCTGTCAGAGCTGCGTTTCTCCCAGATAGTGCATTCATCTGTGTGTGTGCCTCCTGCATCCCAAATGAATATGCTGGGTGGTATCAGCAAGCGTTTCCAAGATGCCCAGCCCTGCAGCATGAGTGTGCCAGGCTTGCAGGATAAGTTGGTCAAGTGGATGCCTTGAGATTTACTGTCTTCTTGGCTGGATTTTTGAGTTTCAGCCCCTGTGAGTCTGCCAGTAGCTCAGACAGCAGGGATTAGCGATGGACACCTGGGTGGCGTTTCTGCATTCAGCCTTTTGGCAGCACTAGCAATGGCTTTGGGACCCACCCTCAACAGGCAGAGATTCGCATCTGCCCGGCTCTGGAGCATCGTTTTCTCCTCTCTGACTCACTGGCTGTGCTCTAACACCCTGCTGGGGCCCCCAGACAGCCTAAGTCAGGGATGCTGGTCTGTCTGACTTGTTCCTTCTCCCACTAGCCTGTCCCAGACTGACCGAGGAGTGCAGGCCACTGGCTGCAATATCCCTTGGGTTCCCCCTAAGTGCCCAGCAGACAAGACCCTGCCCTCTGCCTATTGCTTCCTCCTCACTGAGGAGCTGGTGAAAAAGGAAGGAAACATTACACAAAGACACAAGGGCCAAAAAGTCACCAGCACAAAGATGAGTCCCAGTCCTTGCTGAGATGCATTGCAATCTCTACAAGACAATGATTTATGCTTCATGTCACTGAAAGCACATTCCATATAAAACGGAGAAAGTTCAGAAACGTTTGGCTGTACATAGGGCATCGCTGTCCCCAGTTATTTTCTATATTGGTGACTTTGCAAGTCAGGTTAACCCTTAACTGAGGTGCTTGTGCTGAGGCTGACTTATCTGATCAGTTTGTCTCTTCCTTCAGACTGGTGAGCAAGAAACTTAGCAGGATCCATCCATATTGTTGCAGATTTGCATTAATATACCAATACCATTGATCCACATATCCTTTTTGCATTGACTTGTAAGGGAAGTGCCAAAGTTGTTCTGCCTCTTGAAAGTTATTCTCTTTCTCTTATGCCCATCACTGACATTATCTGGTGCTTTCTGTATGATTTCCTCATACTTCTGTTACTTTATTTATAAAGCTGGATATTACAAACTTCTTATCAGCAAATTCCATTTACACCAGGCTTTAGGATTTTTTTTTGTTGTTTTTTTGTTGGTTGGTTGGTTTTTTACTTGTTTTTTTTTAGTAATGCTATTAATGAAATTACTGTCACATCAGTCTTGAGACCAATCCTTGAGGAACTCCAAAAATATCCTCTCTAGCCCAAAAGTTCCGCTTTGAACACAGGCCATTGTCATCTCCCCGTTAGTCAGTTCCTTCTCTCCAATTTTGAATAGTGCCTCACATTTTAAATTTGCATTGTCATCACATCCCAGACATTGGAACTTGTCACAGCCAAAGCATGATGAGGGCAGCTGGATCCTGAAGCACATCCATATGTGTTTGATACCTTTTGGCCACTCCTGGGTAGCAAGCTCTGCATGCATGTTTCAGACTTGCAATCTAATTACTTAAATTTCAAATCTTGCTTCCTAGCCCAACATTAGTAGTCTGGGAATGTGAAAGAGATCTTCATCCCTGTCAGAGTTTTAACTGGATTTATATGGAATTGCCATAGCCCTAACTGGTGCATCACTCTATGCACTGATCACTGTGGGCTGCCCCATGGTCTCATTGAAGCAACATCCATTTAAGTTATTTTCTCAGACTTTCCCACCAGCTGACTTCCTGCCCACCTCTTTTGGCTTCTGAAGAAATTTTTCCTTTGCTTTCACCCTCCAAGAGTGATCCTTTTACAAAAGATTGCCAGTCAAGCTGAGAGTAAGACATTCACATGAAGTCAGTAAAGAGATGATCTTTTAAAAGTCAGGTCTTCTCCAAAGATGAGAGAGTTACGCTAAAACCACTGGAAACGTCAGTGTGCATTGACTTCAGCTGGCCTTTTATATATGACTTTTTCTATACTGAACCCATTAAGTGGCTGAACTTGGTGCCAAATCATTGCCTGACTGAAACAATTTTCAGTTCTAAGATTTATACCAGGAGAGGTTCTGGGAATATAAAATTCTGTAATCTAATTCTTAACCAAAGTAAAATGACATAGCTCCTAATTTCAGTGAAGCTTTGTTAATTCATACCAGCTGAAATTTTAGGTCATTAATTTGATTTTCTTTTCTTCGCCCCACTCCTCCCACCTCAAAACTTCCAGTAAGTCCTCTCCCTGAAGAGTCACATGGACCTGGGAGGTCACAGAATTTTATAGAGTTTCACTCAGATATATATGGCTGTGAGAGAGGTTAGTCAAATATTTGTTAGAGGAATGCTGTATCTCCTATGTAGAGTGACTGATTGGCATCAAGAGCCTTATCTCCCCCCATATCACGGAACAGTGCACCAGGCTCAATTGTCAGTAAAAGCAGTATAAAAGGAAGACACTGATGCTTTGACTGCATGAAAGCCTGTTCAGAGTTAGAAGAATAAGAAAGAGCAAAAAAAGTTCATGTGGTGAAAATGGAAAACCAAGTTGTGGTGCATTGCAGGATAAAAAAATCCACTCATAAGAAGAGTCGATGGATTTAGGATAAGTTAAGCACTGGACAACTTTATCCTAGTGAGCAACTGAGTGGGACACATCTGCTCTCAATGCAGGGGCTATGAAGCTGAAACATGAAATTTGCCCCAGCCAAGACAACGACCAGATACTGATCAAGAAAGCAAAATAAACTAAGTTCTATGAGAAAAATGACAGGCACAATTGGGGTGGAGGGACAGAAGAAGAATATGTGGGTGTGTGAATTTCTAAACCTACCGTGTACTTCCTCTTATGATTATTTTCCCTACCAGTGGCAACTTCTTCATAAGTTAGAACTTTCATGGTGGTAGGAATTGTACAAAATACATTGAGACTAGCACAAGTCTCAAATTAAAAACTTTGTATTTTTATTTCTCCACTTGCATTTCTGTATCTTTTTCATTGTGCTCTGATATTTAGTAACCCTCTCAGTCTGTTTTCCTCAGGCTTGCTTTCGCTTACTTCCACTTACAGTTTATTTGATTTTTTTAGTGAAAACCAGCTTCTTTTTATTTTCTCCATCTCAGATATCATTTCTACTTTTAACTGTAGTTGTAATTTTAACAAACCCCTTCTCTTTCATTGAATATTTGGTTTATTGGGAAATAGCAAATGTATTGACACCATTTCCCTTAAATTAGTACTGAAAAATGAATCAAACACTGGGTTTTTCTCAATTGCAAATAATAAGATAATTGATGTCTGATCAGAAAATGCAGCAACAATGAGGAAGTCATCAATGGGTTAATGAAAATGAGGGTGTTACACTGTTTTAGGCTCCCTTGCAAAAATGAACCATTTAATTATAGGACAGAGAACATGTTTTTCATTTGCAACATTGCGTACAGTGGCGTCAAAGCCTCTAGGTGCTACAGAAACATCAGTGATGCTCACAGAAACAGAAGCTTTGGTTTTCCATAGTCATGCCTATGACAAAATATTCAGTGCTGGACACTTGTTACATCAAAACATCGCTGGCAAACAGAAAGTCTGTCAAGGAAGTGTGAGGCCAAGTTAAAGAAAAAACATTCTGAGTTCTGGGAACTAGAATGGTCAGATAAATCATATGAAATTTCCATAGCTGGAGGCACCTGAGAGACTGCCTTTTACTCCTCCAGCTCACATTTATGTGTAGCTACATGGATGGGAAGAAGCCTTTGATATTGACCAGAACAGAAATCCATGTATATGTTGTATTTACATGAGCTTGAACTCACATCTTGAGCCTTATATCTAGACTTTTTTGCCTTTGCTGTCTCTAAGTAGCAAAGTTTTGAAATATTATCTATAAGGTGATGAAGTGAAGCTCGTGTGTAAGCATATGAAAATCACAAATTTGAAGGAAAACTTATTGGAAATATCCCAGAGCTAAATATAGCATTCAAAGAATAACAGGGCAACTACAGGACAAACATCAAAATCTATTATTGGACTAGTAAAAACTTCCCAAAGAGCTGGTGTAGTCCCTACTGCATGAGACTTTTAAAAGAAGATCAGACAAAACGCTCAGAAACACACTGTGGAAAATGTGTCTTCTGTGATGGACTGGATGACCTTGCTGCTTTTTCATTCTGCTTGTCTTAATCTTTGAACAATAGTGCAGTGAACCAGTCACTGCATTTCAGACACACTTCTGAGGATACAAGAATCCATGAGTGTCCGCTTGCTGTACGATTCTCATCCCTAATCTGTTAGGCAGCACTTAGACACAACAAGAGATGTTTCTCAGCCATTGCAGTACTGGGTATTTATATATACCTATATTCATAGGATATATTAATATCCTGTTCAAATTCAGGACTGGTTCCTCCTCTTGAATCCAATAATGACCCAAGTTTCTTACAGATGAAGTGAAAGGACACCCAGCCTCTCTGTGTAATTCAGAGAACCACAAAGGGGATGTTCTTTCTTCCTTTATGATCTGGTATATTCTAATCTCTGCAAAAAAGACATTATCAGAAATGTGAGGGGAACCCAGGCAAAATGGCGTGCTACATATGACTCTTGAATATGGCAAGTGCTAAATATTTGGAGAGATTTTTGCCTCTTGCAACCTCAAACTCATAAAAGTCAAGCATTTTAAATAAAGTTGTAATTAATTCGATGTCCCTCTGTAGCCAGCAGAAGCAGTGGTCTTCAGAGGGTCGCTGACCCTGCCCATGTGTGTTTCCTTCTCTCTCCATTGAGTACAGAGCGTAGAAAACTGCCTTAGGTTAGATGGTTGCCTCTTAGACGGCTAATCTCAGATAAAATGAATTCTGCCCACCATGATTAGTTTCTTGCAGTGTGAATGGCCTTCTCCACTTGGATTCTACAGATAGCAATGAATAAAACTGTGTCTGGTTGAAAATACTCAAAATAGTGATTTTTTTCTTTTCTTGAATTTCTTTGAGCTAAAGCTAAAACTGTCATTCTGTTCTGCCTTGATCACACTCATACCTGTGCATGAATGACATCTACGGGTATTATTTTATTCACAAAGAAATGCTACAGTCCCATCCAAAATTATACATATTAAGGATCATAAAATATCCTCGGTTGGAAGTGACCCACAAAGATCATGGAAGTCCAACTCCTACATGCACGTATATGCAACTTGCAAGCTACTTATGAGATGGTGTGAAGAAAGGTCTGAAGGAAAAAGGAACTGCTAGAGCACATTTCTGTTTAATATAAAGAAAGTATAAAGCTGCACTGAGGTGCCAGCAGTCTGACCTCCAGCCACCCTTCAGCAGAAAAGTAGAGCCAGTTGGCAATGATTCCACAGACAGCATCATCTGTTCTTCTGCAATCATGCCATATCAATTCCATGCCATTTGCAGACCTCCCAAAGGCTGCAGGTCTGACCTCCAAGGTATGCATTGTCTATACAGTTTTTATGGCACCTGAGTGAGTCATTGGAAGCTGAGTTTTCTGGAGAACATGCTTTATAATGTACTTTCATAGAAAAGTTCAGCAAAACAGGATTATTAACCTCTCTATTTCACCTGTCAAATCCTCCAAATCAGGGGGCCGTGTTAACAATTCAGCATCCAATTTATGCTCCACACTTGATGCAGTTGTTCCAACTCTTTATACCCAGTACCTGGTGTATGCTGCAGGTATTCACTGTCACCTTGAAGAATCCCTAGCCATGTTCCTGGATGATGAGATGCTAGGTTTTGTGAAGGAATTCTGAAATGGTCTTTTTCAAATTAAGTTGCTGAAAGATCCATCCCTTAGAAGGAGGGAAAATGTGCTTGTGAACGATACAGTTGAGCTGTTGATAAGGGCTTTGTAAAGCTTAGCAACAGATGACTATGGATGTGTGAATGACAGCTGTTGGCAATTCCTCTACATTGGACAGTAGTAATTCCTGCAGCCACTGCAATTCTATCTTGGCTTCCCATGGAGATTTCAGTTTCTGTATGTGTGTGTGGCCATTGGTTTGAGGCAGTGCATATGGGAGAGGAAGTTACTTAGCTGTGCAGTCAATTCACTATTATCCATGGGTGGATTTTGCCTATAAGCCATGCAGTAGCTGTTGAGAGATCCAGACCTGAACCACCCAAGCCATCATTTACTAGTGCAGGCACAGGGCCAAATGCATGTTCCTATGCTGCTCTCACAGCCAGTGCTGGTCTCAAAATAGTGTTATACTTGCAATTTGTGTGGCACTGAGCCAGTTGATAAGCCCCATTACTTTAAATTAGCTCTTGAGGTCCCTATTCAGCACTGATTCATAAGCAGCAGAGGTGTGTGGAAACCATCCTGTGGCAATCTGAGGTTTTATGTGCCCCTTGCTGAATGTGGGGGTGATCCTGCAAGGCCGTCATGGGAGTCTTTGCCCATCATCCCCAGAGCTTGCTTCTCAAAAAGCAGCTTGTTATGGTTCAGTGCTTCATGTTGTACCTCCACCAAAGTTCTTTTTTTGCACCGTGTTGGATTAAAGGCCTCCACAATGTGCAAGGATTGTGGCACTTGAACCACTCCTCCCATCAGCATTACCCAGGGTTTTCTTTCACCCAGGATATCCCTACCTTATCATTGCACTACCAATTTCTCATAATCCTCCTATGTGTTACATTACTGAATGTGTTGTAGGACAGGAAGGGATGTACAGCTAAAGCACTTTCATTTAAACTACACCTCTTGTACATGGTCAGATCTCTGAAGGGTCCTTACCATCAATTGATCTCTGCCTTAAGATATATTGTGCAGTTAAGGAGTGCAGGCCTGAAAGGTGTCTCTGGTGTGTAGGCAATCACATTATATAATCCCTTTTATGAACTGATTAAACTCAGACTTAAAAGTGGTTAATATGTTTTATGCCCAAATGTTCTCACATGAAGCTTTTTCTAGTAAACTACTGCCCTGATGTTTAGAGGGCAGTTCTGCAGTCTTTCATCAAAATCAGTTTACACTCATTCATTCTTGGAAATACAAGCAGATTTTGCACCAGACATTGTGCAAACCAGCAAGTCCACAGGGACCTTGCTTGAACTGCCTGTAATGTTGAGGTTGCAGGGACATGACTATTTTTTTTCTGTTGAGTAAGCAGAAGGCAGCCTATAGCTGAGCTCAGATCTTTGAAAAAGAAAAAACAACAGCCCTTTAATTTTTACCTTTTTTGAATGAAATGAAGGTGCTATGACTATTCAAGAAAGTAAATCTGCTGAGTAAGGTGCTGTCACCTTCAGGTAAATGGCTTTCAGTCTGGAAACGGCCTTCAAGGGACTTTTCTGAGGTCAGACAACAGCTCATGGCAAAGTTGGAAATGCAACCTGGACTGAGTGATTTGCTGCAGTCAGAAAAATCCTCTATCAGTCATCTGTCTATGTCAGTCATTCTGCTTATTTATTCTGACCACTTAAGTACCTGTGCACCTTGAAAATTATAGAGAAAATGAAGCACGTCCTGTGTGATGTTTTTTTCTTGGGAACCTTTGCTGAAGACTGAATGGGATCCTGGCTATTACTGTCAGCAGGGTCCTTCACTGATGGCAATGGGTACTAGGTCAATGCCTCGGTGATTCAGATTTCCATAGCTGTATACTTCATAAATTTTACCAAAATGGGACACACCAGCTCACACAGGGAGGTCACAGGCTCTTCTTGTTTCAAGGTACTAAAGCAAAAGTGTGGGGAGAAGTTTTACTGCGACACTCTGTTCAATCATGGGGGAACCAAGCACGATGTAAAACCTGTAACAAGGGAATAATGATGGTGGCACGTAATAAATTTCCTCCAAATGTAATTCACATGATTGGAAGGCCATTAATAAAAACCGAGAGAGGACGTAGATTCCTTTCTCAATGCCCTTTTGGTCTTTTGGAATGATGGCAACCTGATTTGCCTCAGACATGAAATATTTTGATTCTGTGTATGGCAGGATAGTGCTAAAGGAGGAATGAAGGAGGTGAAAGGATGTGTGATGCTGTAGAGGAACGTGAGGCAATAGTGTGATCACAAGACCAACCGTATCTGCCTGCTCTGCTTTGGAGGTCTGCTCCCATCACAGTGATGACACAACCATACAATCCACTTCCCAGGACACAGAGATGAGGATTTGTCCAGTGAAATCCTCAGGGTGTTCAGTTCTTTAGGTGAACCAATTCACTGATATTTAGAAATTTTCATTTCACTCAACTAAAACATCCAGGTAGAAGGAAATCTAGACATGAGCTCTAGGAAACAGAGCGTGTTTTAAAACATTGCTTCTGAAATTGCGAAGGCTGCCAGTAAAATAAAATAGGTAAATGTAGCACATTTGTCAGGAGTTTTAAAACAAGAACCAGCTAGATGCTGCCATTTTAAAGCCAAGAGTGAAAACGATTTACAGAAACAAAGTTTGGTTGTAAGTGACTGAAAAACATGTCTCCTATTCCACTGTAGATGGAGGCTGTTTCTTGATCTCAACTGCTTTTATTTAATTTCACTTCAAATAATCCCAGCATAGAGCTTTTTCTCATGCTTTCATTTTTTATTTTTTTTTCCACTGGCCATTCAGTTACCAATCACCATGACAAATTCTATCTTGCTAAGTGAAAGGTAATATATTTTTCTCTCTTGGAATTCTCCCTTTTTTCTTTCCCCTGCAGAGTTCTATTTTCCAGAATTCCATCCATTCATTAATCCATACACCAAGTACTGAAATATTATAAGCAGGTTTAGCTTCAGTAATTTCGGAGAAGGCACACCCATAGATTCCCCTTCACAAGCTAGCCTTTATACGGGAGAAATGGGCCATTCTTTTAAGATAGAAAGGGCCATTGTCCTGTCTTTGAAATATCTCCTATTTGGTACTCAGTGAAGATAAATTTGAGTCTTTCCTTAAATTACTTTTCACTCTGAACTGATGTGACATTTATCTCTGCTAGAGTGTTGACTATATGAAAAGCTGAAGCTTGTTTAAAGAATGCTGCCAAACAAGGAAGATTGTAATCCATCTAATTACTGAGCTAGGATGTGCCAGTGCTGCAAACTTCAATTAGCACCATTAAAGCATCAATTGAAAGCTTCAGCTGATTCCCAGAGAGTCAGACACTTCCAGACATTTCATGCATTATACAGATGTTTTGCTGCTCCTTCAGTCACTAATGGTTCTCTATTTCGAACATGTGGGACTCCTGTAACACGAGAAGTAAGCTCCAGATGTAGAGGGATTTCAAGTGAATTCTGCCACTTTAAATCACATTTTGTCAATTGTTTCCCCAGTAGGAACTGATGACCTCATGCTGGATGCCTTTTATTTTTCCCAAGTGTTATATGATAAATTTGCCCACAGGGTTACTTACAATTCCTGAGAATCCACATTTCCATGGATATCAAAAGCCTAGTACTACAGTGAGGTCCCTGGGACAGAATTCTGCAGGCACACAGATCTCTTTGTAGCCTCAGCTGCTAATTCTTTATATGTCAGTGTTGCTGTCCACACATTTAAAGAATAGCTCCAAAATAGCAAAAAAGGCCCCCATGTTTTGAGCAAAGCTCTGGAAATTTTGTGGGCAGCACCTTTTGCGATAAGCTTCCCCTCGTTTCACTTTGACACAACTGTTAATAACTCAGTTTGATTGATTCTCTCCTGGCTATGTGCTCTTAAGTCAGAGCGGGGTCAAAATCAAAAGAAAAAAATTCTTCTGGAGTCTAACCTTTAAAAAAAACCAACAAACCCAAGACTTTAATAGCTGAGCATTGAGGAAAGTTTCAGAATTAAAAGTCAATTTGAATCAAAGAGTCAAATCATTTTATTTTGGAGACATTGAGACAAAACTGTTCTATTTCCAAAACCGTCTCTTTTCAGATGCAAATCATCTAAGAGAGGTCACAGAAGTCATTGCTTCTGTGTCACTTACGTTGCTTATATTTGCCAAGGGCAAAATTTGCACCTGTGCAGAACAGCCAGCTCCAGAGTTAAATCAGCATTTCTGGGCTGTCCAGTGACTTTGGGCACTGCTGACTCGTACCCAGCTCTCCAGAGAATATCCCTCAGGAAGATTACACTGCCTGGAAAAAGGATGTGGCTGCAGGCTGAAGCCCTCAATCTAAAATGCTGTGTGGAACTTTTGTGCTTAATATTTTCTCCTTTAAGAACAAAATTATTTTCACCGACAGCCAATTAGCAGCTGTCTTCTGTATCTATGAAGTTAATCCCCACTCGGTGTAATCTTTAACTGGTTTTTCCAGGAGGGCTCCCTAAATAAATACCAGTGTTTCTGAGGACATACTAAAAGAATGTGAACTTTATTTTCACCAGGGTCTGGGAAGTAGGAGTTTGTGGCCACAATTATCACATATTTCTGTTTGCCAGTGCATCTTTCGATCTCTTCCAGGTACTGCTGAAACAGATTCAGAAGATAAAGGGAAAAGATTCCCTCCTGTGAGAAGAGATTTCAGTGTAGAGGTTTCATGTCATGAACAGCTTTTACTCTTGGGCAATGGTCCAAAGCAACAAGAAATGCTAAACCACTCAAGGCTGCCTGGGAGGAATTGTCTGTTGGTCTTTTACAGAGTGATTTCATGAGGTGCTCACACGAGACCAATTAGGAGAAACAGCAAGAATGAACACCCGGGTATTCTGCAAGTAGTGGAAAATAGCATCTTAACAGCACAAGGACATAGGCAGAGGAATATAAAAACTGGAACTAGTTCCCCAGAGAGTTGGTAGGTGTCCCGTCCCTGGAAAACATTCCAAGACAGGTTGGATGGGGCTCTGAGCAACCTGATTGGGTTGAAGATGTCCCTGCTCATTGCAGTGGGATTAGACTAGATGACCTTTAGAGGTCCCTTCCAATCCAACCCATTCTGTGATTCAATGGAAGTATGAAGCCCAGTGACTTTAGAAATACTGTGTATAATTAGCTATTCCACAGAGAGTGGCATGACACACAAGGCATGACGATACATTTTCATTCAAACTTTCAATTTATGGTAGCTGCAAATATAAAAACGAGAAATGGTAGAGGGCAAGCATGCCCAACAGCTCTGTAAATGTTCTATTAGTGTCTAAATAAAAATAGCAGCCACTTCTGGCCAAGAGGGGAATGCTAGCAACGGAGGTTACCTCACAGAAGAAACAAATGGAAACTATTGCCTCATAAATGGGTCATTTCTTGTTTTAATGACAGGTGTTAGAAGAATTGCCCCAAGAAGAAATGGGTATTGACAGCAGTTGAGGAAATGTAATGACTTTTAAATACAGAAATGCAAGAGCAGCTCCACAGTCAAGATCCAGGTATTCCAGGATTTCTGTCTCTGACACCAATTTGCTGTAAAAGTTTAAAGATGAGTTATAAAAATGAATCAAGCCTCCAGTTTCACTTCTCCCAGCATCTCCTTCCAGCAACATGTGGTAAAGGAGGTGTATATTTATTTTTCATAGTTGCTAATGGATTTTCATTCAAAAAGCCATTGTTTAATGGCTTTTTAAATTCATCTAAACTTCTGGCACCTACAATATCCTGTAGAAATGGTTTCCATTTGTTTAGGTATGCATCACATAAAAGGTACTTCCTTTTGGATTAAACTCTCTACTGATAACTCATTGCTTGTTTTCTAGTTCTGGTTTTAGGGGAAAGAATGAATAATTGTTCTCTAATAGTCTGCTGCTTGCTACTCAAGGTTTCACACACTGGCCTAAATGTACAAAGAATTAAAAATATTCAGTCAGCTTTGAGACATATATATGGGAAGAAATTCAATGGTTGTTTTAATCCATCCTTCTGCCAATGAATGAAACAGTAACTGCAGGGTTTTGTATGCTCAGCAGCCTGTGGCAATAATGAGCACAGACAACTTATGTTTTCTGGAAGTTCTTCCTGAAGCTGAAATGCACACAGAAGCACTGCAACTGCTATAGGGTTCAAAAATTGAAATAATGCTAAACATCAGTGTAGGAAATTAGGGGTTCTTCCAGCAGCCATGGTGGTGAGCTCATTTCTGTTATGATCATGGTGTTCTTCCATTTGCTGTAAAGATCAGGACTAAAATTATGTTGGTCTTATTGTGTATAACTCAAGAGCATCCAAACCCTGTGTATCTTTCTAGTAAGTCTGAATTTAGAATGTGCATTTTAGGAAACTCCCTGTTTCTCTGCTCTACCCTGTTGGCAGCTCTGAGTTAGCTTGAGTAAGGCTGGTTCACGCACTCAAGTGACGTAGAGATGGTAACATGGATATTTATTCTGCTCAGGCCAGTCTGGATCCTGAAATTAATTCAGTGCTCTGTGTCTCTGTGACGAGTAATGACTGCAGCTGAGACATACCTTGTGAGTAATCTGGGAACCATGTTCTTGCTTATGGAAGGGAAAGTGCAAGCGTTGGCAAGAGAAAAAAGTAGCCTGTGTAGGAAGAAGGCAGCTCTTCTTGTGGGTGTATCAACAAATGCTAAATTGTTAAATCTCTGGATAAGCATCACTTCAAAGGGCCTATGGGTTCTGCAGAAAATTATGCAAGCTATATGCATCTTGCAAATTTTAATCCAAAGGGCAGGGTGATGTTCCAAGATAATGACCTGAGGAAGGACTGGAGGCAAGGAAAATCTTGGTCTGATTGAGTTAAAGCTAGAGATGATCCATGGGACAGAGAAGGACGTGATAACATTGAAAAAAAGTGATCTGTTTTTATACTTAGGTGACTCCAGAAGTCTAGCCAGGTGCAGGCACACAGGCCCAGTCAAACTTTGTTGAGCAGAAAGATTCAATCTCATCTTCTAAAGTTGTTTATGTCTTCTATTGACAAAAAGGGGATGTTGAAAATATGAACTGTGAACACTGGAACAATCAGTCCCAACAATCAGAAAATACTTTCAGGTGTGAAATGTTTTTCTGGGTTCACATTTTCATTTATAGAAGTTACTTCCCAAGCACCCTTGGACAGGTGCAATTCAATAAACTGATCTCAGAGGCTTGTCTCTTTGCCCCGTGTTGAGGCAGCCTGTAAGTACCTGGATGGTTGAAGGCTCCATATCTTCTATGGATTTGTTAAAGGAATCACTGTGTTACCAGTGTTAGGAGTATCCTGAGGTTTACAGGATTTTTTTTTTTTGTATCCCCAATCTTCAGGACAACATATCAACTACAAAGAACAAAAGGCATTAGGATTGTACTCATAGCTGAGGCCCTGCTTTTCCTGCTGATCTCAGGTTTGTCAGTATCTGACTTTGCTGGAGGAGAGAGAAAAGTGAATGTTCATAAGTGGCTCATAATGAGCAAAATTACGTAAATTAAAAAGTATTTTCAGTAACACTGGCTTGTAACTCATGAGAAGGAACCCAGAAATCTATTCATTTCTAAAATCCCTGAATGGTTGCGGCTATTTCTGTGTACTTCCTAACGTTATCAGAAGAGAGTTTCCCTGCACTGAATGGCAGGGATGGCTTTCTTGGAGACTCTGAACTGGTGGGAACTTTTATGAGCCTATTGCTTTGTTGAAGGTTCCTCTGCTTAAGTATAATAAAAGGGTAATTAACAATTGTTGTCTCTTAGACTATGTGGAGATTTGTGTAAGCAGGTTTACTCATTTTACTCTGTTGGTTTTAAGGCTTGTGCATCTCTCCTAGGGGTTGTGGTCTGTTTGCATGGGGTTCACAGCAGAGCATTCACACTTCTGTAAAACTGTGTGGTCTGCTTTAAGACTACTTCAGAGTTATTATTAACAATGAAAGTTAAAAAAAAACCAAAAAAAAAAAAAACCAGAAAAAACACCTTACTGCAAATCATTAAGAAAACCAACTCACTGAGTAAAAAAAAAAATCATTATCTTTGGAAAAGGAAACAGCCAATATAACTGCAAACTACCGGTCTGACCACTCATTTTTCATTCTTACAACCACAGAACATACAAGAAAAAAAATCCCCTATTTCAGAGATTAAAGAGAACTCAGACTGACAGCTTATTTAAATGAAGTCTCTCAAGCTGTTTAAGGCTGAAAATCACACCTGTGCTAAGATCCTGGCACAGAGGTGAAGGGCTGGGTCTGATAACAGGCATAGGGCTCTGCAATTCCTTGGTTTTAGGTCATGAAATAGAATTTAAAATTGATCAGCCGTTTACCTCTGAGGATGTGCTGAAAACCCTCTGAACATGTTCCATGGACCAGACCCCTGGGCTGGGGACAGCTCTGACTCTGCAGAGCACGAATCCAGCCTGGGACCGGGTGCCTGCAGAAAAGTAAACACGTGTGCCACAGATCTTTCGAAGAAAGGTGAAGGAAGGAGAGCACAGGGCTACTGTTCTCAGTCTGGGAATTTGGCACTGATGTTCAGCTTCAGTCAGAATCAGTTAGGTTCCTAAATCCTGAACTGCTTCTAGGTGGCCAGCAATGATTCAAGGCCAGTGCTGAAACCATTTAAAATTGTCTGAGGTCTTAACTTATGTCCTTGGCTGTCCTTCAGGGGATTTACTCATGGTGTACTTTGGTGACTAACTTGTAAATCAGCCTGATCCTGGCTCTCCATCCAGAGCAGGGCAACTCCATGCTTACAGTAATAAACACTGACCACAGAGGGCTGAAATCTGCTGGCAGATACACTCCTACTAGACAGGGGATACCTCATTAGCTTCGTCTGGGGCTGCTCCTGATTTGCATTGGTTTAACTGAATAACAGACTTTGGCTGGAAATGGACGGGAGCAGCAAATCAGCCCCAGCACAGCACAGCCCTGCTGAGATGGAGGAAGGCTTAGAAAGGCCTTTTTTCATGCTAAAGCAAAACATGAAAGTTCCTCCCAGTGCAATCCAGGAGTCACACTGCATCATTGTGTTTCATCTTTCAGTGCTTCCATTGCTAATTTTAACTAGGCAAGAGAATCAGGCCCAGGATGATACTTCCTGGAGCTCTTTGTCCCAAACCACCCTTTGCTGCATGAGCAAGCTGGAAGGTGATGTTACATGTAATGCAGCTAGAAAAAAAGGGCAGCACATTCTTCTGCTGGTACAAAGTCTTGCTCATTTCAGTGAGTTTGTTTGAGCCATCTGTTCTCAGCCACCAACTATCCATTTCCAACATGGTCCCCATGTCAGCTAGCCAGGAAGACTGTGTCCTGAAGATAATGCTCAGTTGTCCCTTGCTGCTGGCGGAACGTGCCCGAGAAACATTTCTCTCTGCTCAACCAACCTTGAAATGCTGGTGATGAATTCAGTTCTTTGCCAATACTGCATTAAACTGCATTTCTTACAACCACTGCCATTTATATAATGCAGTATCCATATGGTGATTGTTTTATTTATGTTTCCCTTACTTCAAGGCAGAGGAAGTCAGCAGCTGGGGCTGCAAGATAGAGGCGCCCACCAGTTACTGGGCTGTGTTGTTCACGGGGGTGATAAGCTTTTATCACCCACTGGGAGTTAGGATCTTGTCTAAGTGATAGCATCCATCCCTTGAAAACAGAACAGAGCTCTCACTGTTTGCCTGTCTGAAAGGAAGGAGTTTATAACCCCAGACTTTACAGTGACTGTGAGCTAAAACATGACATAGCTTGATTGTCTTCATTTCTCGACTCATTCTCTTGCAAGTCACAATATGAGCATTTGCTTCCTTTGCATCAGGAGTTTAATTGTGTTTGCATTACCCCCTTCTCTGTATTAGACTGGAAGCCTTTAAAAATATCTCCCCCTCCTATGTGACTTTGATTCTGCTAATCCCTACCAACCTTTTCTATCGATTAAAAGGCAGTTTATGGTTTACAGAGAGAAAAAGGTTAAATGAGAAGCAATTCCTTTGGTCACTGTGTGTGCAACTGGAGGATGTTTCAAACACAACACAGGAAAAAGGGTTACTTCAATGGCTTGTTTCTTTTGCTCTTTGGATTTCATACCAAGAGAGACAGAGGGTAACTGCTGTTGTTTTGCTTTTATAATTAAAATAACATCATAAGATTAGCTATATTGTAGCTGAATATTATCTGTATGGAAAGTTCTTCAGTTTAAAAGCAAAACAGGAAAATTTCAGAAGGTCTATTTTAAACTAATCTAAAGAATTATCTGCTTGTGTTATTTCTTCATGTGGATTCCCAGGAATTTCAACCTTCTCCACAGAAAGAGACATTTGGCCCATTTCTTACATTAGTCAAATAATTTTATAAGAAAATGTAAAGCTACAGGGTCTGATTTTAGCATTCTAATTTTGCACCTTTGTGATTCCAACTATAGAAAAAATTACTTTAGAGCGTCTCTTTAGGGAATTTCTAGGGAATTTCTATAAAGCACGATGCTGTAAAATCATAGGGGAGGGAGTTGCCACTTGCTTCAGTGGCTCTTGTTGTTTTCAGGGTCTCAACAACCACAGTCTGAAAACCAGTGAGGGCTCAGGCTGCAAAAATAAATGGGAGCTGAGCAAGAGAGAAAGGGCTCTGCTGTAAAGCAGAGTAATCCTCAGCCACAGTTTAAGCTTTAGCCACTGTCTTTTCAGGCACAAGCTTTGCTTTTTGTGGGGCAAGCTGGCTGCTTTGGTGTAGCTTGTTTTATTTTGTGTGGCTTCTTCCCCAGAAGGTTATCTCCTACAGGTGTAAGGGTCAATTGTGCAACAGCAGTGACACAGTAAGCCCTGGTATGACATAAATTGTGTAGACTCCTATCTGTAGTCAGACCATTGCACAAGCATCCAACATCCTTAGGTCTGTACAGTGGTGCTATACTGTGGCTGGATGTGACAGTCTAAACTCCTGTGATGTCTTTACATGTTTAGACATCTCATACTGATGTCTTCACAACATAAAAGGCTTAACAAAAATGAGAAAGAGCAACCTTCACCTCAGCTGCTACCTCAATTCCAACGCTTGGTAATTGAATTCCCATAGAATTACTTCTGTTGGCTAATTTCTTAGAAGGATGCATCTTGCTTTTAATATTCTGCATCAGCTTTTAATGATAATATCAATAATACTACATGTAACAGATGTCTCTCCTTTTTGTTTTTAAACAAACTTTTTTAAAGGGTAAACTCAGGGAATAGAGCCAGATTTGACCCAATATTCATACAGTTCTGTGATCTAGAAATGCAAGTGTGTTGCATGATGTAAATTGCCTTTAGAAAGCTATTTATTCTGACACATTTTTGGTCTGAAGTGAAATATTTCTGGGAATTCCTCACTCCCACTGAAATTTTTCCAAGGAAATGCCTGTGACATATCAAAGGAGACATTTGTATTTCCAGAGCAGAGCAGGAAGGGAAGCATAATGCTTTTTCCAGCTTGATTCTGAGGGTGGGTTTTTCATAAATGCTTATCACTGGAATAGCTTCACTCCCACTTAATGAATGGCTTATGGGATTTTGAGGGCTCCAGCACAGAGTGCCTGCTACGTGCCACAGTGAGTCCTCTAAGCTGGTTAATTTTTACTGCTCCTGCTCTTGCAAAATTTTTAACAGCTGAGGTGAAGAGGAAGAGTGGGATGGGAAGGAAGTGGTGTGGAGACCTGACTCCTATTTGTGCCCTTCTAACAGTTGATTCATAATTCGGAAAATCAGACCTGGACCATATTCAGAGAGTGTTGATTCTCTGTGTGTTTTTGGGACTTCTCATTTAACAACGGTGTAGTAAAATCAGTATGATATAGTAAACCCAACATTTCTAAGGTGTTTGAACTATGATTCTCAGTTTTCATTTGTGAAAAAGAGGGAATAGTCTTTCCTTAATATTGTGAAGTCTTGTGATGATAAATCCACAGGTACCAAGGAGAGGAGAGATACTTAGATCTGATGTGTGAATGGACAGGGCTGTGAGGCTTCATGTCTGTGGCAAGCACAGGGTGGCCAGCTGGCCTGCCAGTGGTGCACCAAAGTAAATCCTGCTTTGAATTTGGTATTGAAGGTCCCTTTGACCTCTGATGCTCTCCCTAGGAGAAGGAAAGCAGGGAGAAGAAGCACTGATGGCAGAGAGGCGAGCAGGAGGGCAGGCGGAGCTGACAGTCAGCACTACTCGGCGCAGCAGGGATGTTGAATTCAAGGAGGAAGGTGAGACAATAATGCCCCCTCCCTGCAAAGAGGGGTGACCTCCAAGGACGAGTCCTGCCTCCCACTGCCTCCCACAGTGTTATCTGTTTCTGATGTGAGCAAAAGCTGAAGTGAAAGAAACGTTCCCTCCATGGCAATAAAAGGAGAATGAACAATGACAAAAGTTAAAGTGTAACGCGCGAAATGTGAGTGGAAAAGCTCCCCTCAAGCCACAGCCAAACCCAAGTAGTGAAGAGGAGATTATCTGCACCCAACCGTCCTGAAACGGCAGCAAGGGATGTGTGGGTATGACTGCAGGGACCAAGGATCAGCCCCAGCTGTCCACACCTACTTGAAACCTACAGATATTGGCAGGGGGCTTTCTCTGACACAAAACTCAGGGAAATTCCTCTGCAAAGGGCTGCAGTTCACTGGGTTGAACAGCAGGCTGGAGGGCAGTCTCATAGAGATGGACACCCTGCACCACTCAGACATGCAGCATGTGTGCACATAAAAGGCTCTTCACCTTACCCAGGGTCAGATTTGTACCCATGTTTGACGTTGACCTTTACCAATTTACCTCGAGGTAAAACGGGAGTGCTTTGACTGTGCTGTGTTTTTAAATTATGATGCCTTGTCTATGTTTCCCTAAAGGAAATAACGAATTGTTATTAGCCACAGAGATAAGAAGATAAGCCAAGAATTGTTCTCAGCAAAAGAAGAAACAAAGAAACAAAGAAGCAAGCCAGAGATAAGAGATATGTTTTGTTTGCAGAACGTTTTTAAATTTCTCTCACACTGATCTGAAGAAATGACAAGGGGGGAAGCATTATTCTTTATGTGCAAACATAATCGAAAGATATTTTTGATGGCAGTGATTGTAAGAAATAGGAGCAAATGTGAATGTCTCCCACAGAAATAGTCACACATTTTTGTCTGCCTTTAATTCTGGTATATATTCAGTGGCTTCAGACACACAGGCTATTTCTCAAAGGTAACAAATTATGTCTTTGGCAGTGGACCATCATTATAAAAACAATTATTAACTATATTTTCTTATTCTATGGGATTGTAAAGATCTACTTGAACTTCAGAGGTCTGTAAAAATGTTGAAAGGCTGCAGTCTCTGGATATTTCCCATTTCACCTGCCACATGAAGCAGGACAATCACCACTTCTACATGAGCTCAAGGTTATTTGCAGCGCTTTTTGAAGAGTAAATAAATTCTTATATTTTTCGGAATGCTGGAAGTAGCTTCTGTCCCTGAAGTCAAACATTTGCTGAGCTGAGACACATCCAAGATTATCTCCAGGTCAATTTTGTCACCCATTGGCAAAATCTGGAGTTCTCTGGGGCAATAATTTTTATGGTGCAGGTATCGGCCACTGAAATTACTCTTTCAGTCCAACTGGTGTAATTTGAATGAAACAACGTTAGTCATCAGTAAACAGGAAGCTGATTTTGGCAGAAACCCTGCCTTGCCCCTGAAGCAGCTGTCTTGCTTCCATCTCTGCTCTGAATATCACGGTCTCAGTGTAGAACTCAGCTTCCCTGCAGCGCCTTGTTCGGGCCGCTAGCATGGACTTTCACACCTCCTAATCCCCTGTCCCACAGATCTGTGTGGCCATCTCTGTGTGCCAGATGTGCATTTCTGCAGCTGCTGTGAAGCCTGTAAGGTTTTGCAGTCAGCTGTAACAGCTTTCACACTTTGGGGAGAGATGGAGCTCAGTCCATGTCTGACCACTGTGAAAGACTTGGGCTCCATTTGGGTTCTGCACACACCTTTCACAGTTGCTTGATGTTGGACTTCAGGCTTTTTTCTCCTTTTTGGGCTGGCCTGTATAGAATTAATGTTATGTTCATCTTTAGTTCCACCAAGGGAAAAAAAATTACATCTGCATCAAGAAAATAAAGAGGAGAGAAACATACAATAAAATGCTCCTACACTAAAATGTGTAGTGATGGGGTGAGGCAAGAAAGTGATCTTTACAGGAAATAGTTTTGCTTGAAATCAGATTTTTTTTCAAGAGTCATGAGGAAGGTGTGAATAGTACTGTGACTGCAGGCAGAGAAGGGCCAGCTTTGGGCTTATTCCAGGGGAGGAATGGAAGAGTAAACTATGATCACTTTGTTTCGGTAGTTTATCAGTTAGGCCATGGTTTGCAAACCTCAATTCTAAACTCAGCTAGTACAAATCATGAGACTTTCAAGCATCTGTGTTGGGTCAATCTTTAGAAAAATGAAAATGAGAAATTCCAGAAGCTTCTGGTATTTCCAGTACAAGGCCAAGTTTTGCATGATCTGAAGAGGTATGTTTCGGTTCTGGTTACTACTGAGAACCCTAACCAAGAAAAACAGAAGAAACTTCTATCTTAGAAAACCATAAAATTATCTTGTAAAGTTTCAGGTGAACAGCAGAAATAATAGAAAGATGAGCTCTGGATGAGCAGGGGAATGTGCTCCCTTGCTTTCTCAAGCTCATCTGAAACACATTTCCAACCTTTCTAAGGCTCATCTTTGCGGAGGAAAGAAAAATACACATCTATTTAGGCTGCTATTGCTCTGGTTAGGAAACTGGAGAAGCTGTAGTTACTATTTTTGCAAGTTTGCTTCCTTCAGGGGAAAGATATCTTAGGGTTGAGGGGGAGGTAATGTGATCTCTTTTTCTATTTTTATAAAGGGCCTGGGGATGCACCAGGAAGCCGCAGATCTGTGCAGTTGAAAGTCTTCAGCTCCTCTTTTGAGATACTAGGGGAGGAACAGTTAGAAAAGCATAGCCTAATTAAGGATATCTAATATGGTTTCAGGAAGGGAAGGGCATGCCTCATTAACTGGCTGGAATTCTTTGAGGATATTGCTGCTCAGGGAGACCAAAAAAAGACAACTCACTGTGACCATTGTGTATCTCGGTGGGCTGGGAGAGAATAAAACACATTTAGGAAGGCCTGGGGTTGATACTTATATTTACAGAGTGGGTAAAAATATAACACAGAATAACCTGGTATTTAAACCTGTATGGAGTGTAACTCTTTCTTAGTTCTTGAAATCCTGCGTGCATTATGGCTTTTATTATTTTATTTCTTAAAAAAATGAAATTATTATTATTATTATTATTATTATTATTAATCTGATTGGCTTTTGTAATTCAGCCAAAATGAAAGGTGCAGTGTTTCCAAACGCTCTTGTGCCAAATTTGGAAGGCAGCGAGGAAAATTGCAATTAGATACAGACAGAGTTAAACGCTTTTTAAAGTTTCTAGCATGGCAGATGGCATATTCAATAAAGGTCAGATAAATGTAGCATCATGATAATAAGTCAAAGAGCCTAGCATCAGGAGAGGGAAAATGTGGGGTGGATGGAGGGTTTCTCTGTAGTTTCTCCGTATATTGACAGCTTTAATGTGGGAATGGCGGGAGATACAGTTTTCCCACATCTCTGCAGAAACAGAATCTAAAATGCTTAGTTATACTTGGGAGAGAGAAATTACTCATAAAGGAAACTAATGCACATTTTGACTAAGGAAAGGTAGAGTTTTGCATGAACCTGCTCAGTGCAGCAGGAGCAGGGCTTGCAGCTGAGGGACAGCAAGAGCTCGTAGGGGAGGGAGGGTTGATTGGGGTGTGGGATTGAGGTCAGTGGGGATGTGGAAGCACAGAAGCCATTTGAGCTCTTCTCACCTGAGGGTGGCATGGGGCCAGTTTGGCCACTCACCTTGTTGCCTGGCCATCCCAAGGGCTACAGGACCAGCTGAGTTTGGTGCTGTCCACTTCTAATCCTTCAGAACTCTGTTACATGTCTGTTTTCTGGGAGTAAAGGTGCTGTCCTCATAAGCTCTCTACGACCAGGAAATTCCTTCAGAGGCAGGGAAACTGCATGGTTTTGATCCCATTGTGCTCCTCAGAGCTTACAAAAGACCAATTGCCTTTCTTTTCATAGAATCATAGAATGGCATGCTTTAGAAAGGACCTTAAAGGTCATCTAGTTCAGCCCCCCTGACATGGGCAGGGACATCTTCCACCAGATCAGGTTGCCCAAAGCCCCATCCAATCTGGCTTTGAACACTTCCAGGGATGGAGCATCCACAACTTCTCTGGACAACCTGTTCCAGTGAGTCACCATCCTCATAGGAAAGAATTTATTCCTAATATTTCCTAATATCTAATCTAAACCTACCCTCTCGAAGTTTAAAGCCATTCCCCCTTGCTCTGTCACTACATGCCCTTGTAAAATGTCCCTCTCCATCTTTCTTGTAGGCTCCCTTCAGGTACTGGAAGGCTGCAATTTGGTCACCCCAAGGCTGCACAATCCCAATTGTCCTAGCCTTTCCTCATAGGAAAGGTGCTTCATCCCTCTAATCGTCTTGGTGGCCTCTGGAGTTACTCCAGCAGGTGAATGTCCTTCCTATATTGGAGACCCCAGAGCTGGATGTAGTACTTGAGGTGGGGTCTCACAAGAACGTGGTAGAGGGACAGAATCCCCTCCCTCACCTTCTGCCCACAGTGCTTTGGATTCAGCCCAGAACAGGTTTGGCTTTCCGGGCTGCAAGTGCCCATTTCTGGGTCATGTCCAGCCTCTCTTCCACCAGCACCCCTCAGTAGGGGGTCTCAGCAGGGCTGCTCTCGATCTGTTCATCTCCCACACCGTACGGATGGTGGTGGTGGGGGGGGGAGCCCTACGCAGCTGTAGCACCTTTACTCAGGTGCAGCCCCTTGACCCATTTTCTTCATAAGCAGTCCTTCCATCTTGATTTCTTGGGAAAGCCAGGTACTTCCTTTTGCTTGCAAGAGGCAGCTGGACCCTAAGAGCTCATTGAAGGGGCTGAGAAACAGTCTTGTGACTCAGGGAAGGCTTTATTTCTTGCTGAGCAAAGGGACCATTATTAGAAGATGGAAAACAGGTGTTAGAAGGGAAGGAAATGGGAAAATCCTTGTGTTTCTTTGAATAGCCATGAAATTTTAGGTGCTTTGAAAGATTCTTGCCTATATGTCTCTGTTGATGAGGCTCCTTTGCAATTTAGCGTGAGACTGAGTGCATATCACCTTCACTTTGATGAAAGAGGGTGGACACGTAGAGGTGGAGGTTCAGGATGGACACACAGATGTGGAGGTTCAGGATAGACACACAGATGTGGAGGTTCAGGATAGACACACAGAGGTGGAGGGCAGAAGTGTAATGAGTGCCTGCCTGAGGGAAGCACCAGGCAGCAGGCATGAGAAGAAGCATACCTCTGCTGGAGGGAGATCGCTCAGGGACGAGGGCTGGGTCAAATGTACCTTGAGCATCACCCCTTTCCCACACCTCGCAAGGGTCTGCTCGCAGCCAGGTTTCAGGCCATGCCTGTGGACTGTCCCCGCCCCTTAAGATCTCATAAGAGCCTCTCTCTTGTCTGCTACTCCCCGAAAGCCTCTGCCTGTGAGTGTGTAGAAGAGCCACTCTTTCTTTTGCTTGCCTGAGGAAAAAACAGCGTGAGTGTCATTGCTGGGAAAAGGTGCCAGACTGGTGTTCCTGTGTTCAGCCGTAGGCTGGTTACAGCAAATTCAGTGCAGGAAAGATGCTTCCAAGATATTTCTTGAGTATTTGTCCTTATTTTCTGATTTGTTCTGTGGGAAGAGCTCCTTTTCAAGGACCAGTCAATCCTCATGACTGTGAGGCCTGTACAAGCACTGAAAACAGAGATCCTCCTTCTACAGAGCCTCAGGTATAGGATGGAGAGAGAAGCAAGCAGCCAATGATGTTTGTGAGAGAGGGGAGGGAGAGTAGCTGGGGGATACCAAGAGACAGCATCAGTTGCAGTGGCAGATCATATTTGGGGTTGACTCTTGGCTGTCAACTGCATTTTTAAAGTCTCGCAATGACGAAGCATTTACCTTCGGGATAAGAAGAATAACTTGTCCTCCAGAGGTTATTCCGTTCTTGATCTCTGGTTTAATACAGCCAGGGAGGATATTACCCACGATGACTATTTTGTGAGCAATGCATCTGGTTTTAGGGAGCTGGAATATTCAATATATCTTACTAAATCACTGGCTAACATTCAGCAGGCAGGAATAAAGGAAGACTTTGTTTGAGGTGGGTTTTGAGGTGGAGGAGTTTGAATTTTTGTGTGCACTGATGTGTATCAATGTCCCATAAGCAGTGTCCTTCTAGCACCAAATTTTCCATGGGGAAAACCCTAACTTGCAATTGACTGAGGTGAATTTGAGCCAGTCACTAACCAGCCAGGCTTCTGAGACTATTATCTGTTTTTAATAGGACTTGGACCAGGACTACAAGGCTTTATTTAGCTGAGTGCTGTATGAGTATAATGGAAGAAATTGTATTCTGCAGACCTGTAATCCAGCGTATAAAGACAATTTTTGAAATTCCATCTCAACTATACTCAATGAGTATTTTACAACTGGTCTAAAAAGGTTGAGAATTTCATCAAAGTATACAGAAATTATAAAATACATACAACAGGCTATTCAGAGCCCCAGAGGATGCAAAAGGAGGCAGGAAAACAATAGATGTCCTAGACTGATTTGACTGACTGTATTTTGAGACTAACATACCAAAAAATAGCATTCAAGAAATACATACATGCGCAGTCATTTGTGCTGTGAAATGTCATATGCCTGCAAACAAATAGGCAAACAATGTCTTGCACATTCATTCCCCAACCTGCATGCAGGACATTTCCTGGTCTCACAGCACAGTGCTCTTTGCACAACAAAATGCCTTGAAAAGACACACACGTCTGGATTAAAATTCCAGAGTCCTAGACTGGGTTCAAGAGCCACTAAGGACTTAAGTGCAGAGCTTGTGCTGGCGAGTGAGCTTTAGTCCTGGGACCTTCCCATGACATTGGCAGCCCTCCAGCACCCAGCTGTGGCCCTACAGCTCCTCGGCACCGTGCAGCCCTCTCTGTTTGTACAGCACCCGACACAATAAGCTGCCAGTCAGATTTGTTGGATGCTGTGTGATCTTGTGATATTAATAATATAATGATAGCATGATAACTGGACCATTCAACTCCGTAGTTTGTTCTTCTATAAATGATTTATAAGTTTTATGCATTTTATATGTCTCTCATTAAAAATGCATTGAAAAATACTATCAAAATACCATTTTGTGAGGCTCAGTCTCTCTTTATTCTTGTTACAGCCATCTGCCATTAAGCTTTAATAACTGGCTGATTATAATTTATTAATTTATCACCTGTTCTTTATACAGTTGGATAAAATAATTGTCAACCAATGTGAAATGGCCTCCTATTGTGTTATTAATCCCCAAAGCAGTTAGAAAACCCACTGATTGCACAAGCCATTGAAAATAGGCAGTAACTCGTTAGAAATGATCTGCAGTGCTCTCATCAGTGTGTGATTGGTAATGACATTTCTGTTGCCAGTGAGAATTTGAAAGGGGCAGTTTAACTAAGGAGGCTTTTAATTTTATTTCTTTATTTTATAATAAGCTTGGATTTATGGGGCTGAGAGTAGATGTGTGGGTTCCACCTTGTCTTATGGATTCTGTGGGCACAGTCTGAGAAAGGCAACATCAATTTCATATAGTGTTATGCTCTTGCTCCTCAAACCTTCTTTGGAGAAATTTCTGCCCCAGCTAATATCCCCACGGATGAAAGGGTAATTTAGGGATTGCCTTAAATGCCAAATCTTTTAGGAGGTTGACTTCAGTCAGCTTTGGATGAAGACATCAGACTTTAGTATCTCTCCTTTGATATTTATCTGCCAAGGATTCAGTATGGGTTAGTTGTGGGCTTTCTGATATGGATATTTACAGTATGTGAAAAGGGACAAAGCCAACGGTTTGTTGGATCCAACAACTGTCATTTAGCAAAGCCGTTTGCTTACTCTGCCAGTGTGAAAGAGATATGCAGCCCACCCCAGATGTGAAGAAGTTCCTTATCTCCCATCCTATTTGCAGTGCAGACTATGTGTTACAATACCTCTGGCACTAACAAGTCACATTCCGGTAATGCTGTCCCTGACGCAGATTTAACTGCTTTCCTGGTGAAAGGAAAGAAAGGAAAAAAGAAAAAAAAAGCCACTGACATCAGAAAGCAGAGACACACCGCTGAGGAAAGCAGCTGTAAATGGTTCTTTGTCCTGGCCCCTCTGGTGTGTGCTCAGTCAGGGACTAGGCTGGTGGGTCAGGCACACTGGAGGTACAGAGCTGCAAATTGCAGTGATATTTTGTTCCACATGACTTGAAGTGGTCTGGGAGAACTTTTAGTTTAACAAAATGATCCCATAGATCAACATTCTGCTATTGAACAGGACTCTGGGCAGAATTAGGAAGAGATTTTTTAATCTCTCTTCTGTCTCTAGCAGTACCTACCACACAGTAAATACGTGCATTAGTGCGATGTAGTGATTCCAGAGCATAAGAAATTCTTGAGTCTTCCACCAATATCACACTCCCTCTGCATAATGGTAGGACAGTTGAATTATTGCCCTTCCACTCAACACTTCTGATGCCTGTGCAGTCCTCTTGCAGGTTTTGTAGCTTCTCCATAGTTAAACATGGAGAAGCTACTTTGACAAAAAGATCTGGAAAAAATGATGTTGAATCAAACATATTAGGAAATTTGTACTTCCTCCTTCCACAGGGAACCCAAAGCAGAAGTTAAGAGGCCATTCTTGAAATTCTTATACTATTTCTGGCTTTTCTGGAAGTAAAAATCGGAAGAAATCTCATGCAAATGTTTGTCCTTTTGAGACATCCAAGCCAAATACGCAGATATAAGGGATTTAGATAAAGCAGACAGTGAGTACATAAAGTACAGTGAGTTCCTGAGAAACTTTCCCACCTTAACCCTCCAGTGTGTCCACAGATAAAATCCAGACTGTAGAAAGTCCTCAGAAATGTAAGTGTATTGCACTGAAGATAACCACTTTTTGCCTACACAATCCTCAGCTGGGTTGAGCATGGCGAGGATTTTCCGCTCCTTCCCACCTCTGTAGATATACACAAGACTACTCTGCAATCTTAAACAAGAGTAATTACTGCAACCTCTTCATCTTAGGTCGCAGCAGAGAGTTTGTCCTCTACTGTGACCAACAGCCAACTAATCGTGTTTTCCCCAGATTTGAATTTAATATTTCTTCTTGAGTCAGGTTCTCAGCACCGGCTGGGGAACTCCTGGGCATGAAAACTGGTTATGGAATGGCACAGACTTGCAGGTCATTTCTCAAAAGGTGGATTGACAATGGTTACAGGTTGTGTTTTCGCTGCAGGTAGGAGGTCTCCAGTTAAGGGTAATCTTGCAATGTTAGTGGACCCACAATGCATATAAACCTTTCTGAATGTAAGAGCAACACAGAAGGAAATCCACATTCAAAACAAGACTGGGGGCAGCTATCCATGTAAGAGAGTTCTCTGGCTTCTGTTGTCTCCAAAATTGATGGTCTCTATAATGAACCAGAAAAAGAGTTCACAGCTGAAGAACAGTATCAGAAAAATCTCTGAGTCCTGAGGGAGTACCAATGACATTTCCCCTCCACAAAATCATAATCTAAGAAATCTATCGTATTTTTACTTGACAAAGTTCCAATTTGGGAATCCATTAAAAGAATCACTATCAATCATATATTAAGGTCTTTATTACAGAAATGTGGTTGAATTTCATGTGGATCTAAACTCCGTTTAGCAAACCTTGGCCATATCCCATATTCATTATTTCCACAAAGGGATTGCATACACCCGTGTGCATCTCTGAACCCATTGAAGTAATATCCCATAATTATTTTTACTGCATTAAGTGGTGTTCTCTGGCTGCATCTACCCTGCTGAACACATCCACTAGTGGTTGCAGCCCCACTAGACTGGCTGGCCTCCTTGACGGCAGGGTAGCTCTGCCCTTTCCTTACCACACTTGGCCTCACGTCCTTCTTCCAGTCCTTCATCCCCTAAGACATAGCTGTCATTTTGGGTCCCTTCTCAGTTCAAATTCTGAGCTGTGCTGCAGCCTTGATGCTTGGTGTGCTCATGGAACAAAGCTGAGATTCTGCATTTTGGTCTTGTACGTATGACATGACAAGTCTGGAGTTTTTGAGTTTGCAAAGCCTGTAGGGAGTTGCTGGAGGACGGCAGAGCAGAAGAAAGACAACCTGGTACATTCTCATTCATACTTCCTACTGGGAGATATTCCCAGAGCAGAATAGATAAGACACAACACTTTGATTTTTCTTTCAAAGGACTTACCAGGTACTTTCCAAAAATAGCATGAGAGTGAATGAATGTTTGTGCAATATGGAGGATCAGTGAATCCAGAACAGGCGTGCTGTGGGGAGTGAGATGATGGTGTAGCCATACCCCCGCCCAGATGAGTGTATGTAAATTGGAGTGATTTTCTAGGGACAGAGAGGTGTGGGAAAACACTGGGGGACTCAGCATTCAAATGCTGTGACTGCATCTTCAGCACTGAGGGTGCCAGCCCTTGCAAAGAGATCCGGAGCATCAATTGGTAATCCTGCTCTGAATGAAAAACACGCCCCCAGATTTGGGGTTTCTGTATGAAGGAGGAAGATACAACAGCTTCACCTGAGTTAATTCTGAAGTGCAAACAGAAGCTCTGACACACAGGATCATTTGCACTTTTATGTGGGAAAACATATTATTAGAGCTTGACTGAAATATGTAGGAGACTAACAATAAGACACTTAACTTCATGTTTCAAATACTGAGTAGTAGAGTTTGGTGATGACTTTCTCACCCTTGTTTAGACTCTCCTTCTTAGCGAAGGACGTGGTAAAGCAACTTATTTCTTTAAGAAAGCTATGCTGCAATGTGGATGGTAAAGACAGTGAAGATCCTCTGGAGATCCTCTGCAAAACACCCCGGAGCCATTTGCATCAATTAACTCCACCACCAGCATGTGGCTGCCTGTAGGCCAGACTGTTGCCTATTATCTCTTGAAGTGGAGATAATTTTTCATCGAGAAAGTGGGAGGCTTTTGCTTATGAGGATGAGTTCACCCAAGGGGTGCTCAGTTTAAGGGCTCCTCTGTAGTCTCTTAATCAGAGTGGGCAATTTATAAGATAGTGCTTAAAAGAAAAAATAATTTTCATTCAGTCTGTCGAATTTTGCTTAATGTGCTGCAGTTTGTTGTTAGGACTTCTAAGCTCTGATGAGCACATTGTGTGTCACATTCCCAGGATGTGATCCAAGACAGTAACACAGTGGGGTAACTACCATCAAATGGTGTCCCTGGTTCCAGTTCTGACTTGAAAAGAGCATCACTAACACCTCCAGCCAGTTTTTTGGCTTTCTTCCAAGGTTTCCTCCCCAACAGATGCTGAAATCCCAGAAGAAAGCAGGGATGAATATAATGAAGCAAATGAACAGCACAGTTAATTAGTAATTAAAGTCTCTTAAAACAGGTAGGATTGCACTGAATCAAAAAAGAAGGAAGGTTTATTGGATCTCTAACCTTAAAAGATTTTTCTATTGCACCAATCATGCCATTTAATCATGACTAATTTTTAATGAGTGAAAGATGGGAGCATGTCCTGATGTCAGATACTCAAAGCAGAAATCCGGAGCAGTTCTGCCATCTCCAGTAAGACAATCCAGTTTGATGTAATGGTGGCAAAAGATAAGTTTGCAGACAGGCTACTGCTTCCAACAGAGAACCAGCAAGAGAAACACAAGAAAATACACAGAGAGAAAGCCTATCATTAAAGGACAGAAAGGACTTTTTAAAGTAGCTGCTAGGGACAGGTCTCATTATGTTTGTGCAGCACCTGGCACAACAGAGCCCTTCTGAATTCAGTTTGTGGAGCTGCAGAAACATCCAACAAAATGACAGCACCAAATACTGAGGCTTAAAATAAAATTTGTGACAGATGTTTCAGGAGCAAGGTTTGGAGAGGAAGAGGATCGGGGTTGATGGACTCTGACAAAATTCCACCACAGTGAGTCACATTTTAATTGAAAAACAATAAAAGAATGCAAGGGTGGGGAAAAGACATGGGTGAAAATCAGAGGTCACCTGCCACTGTGATAATTTAACTGAAGTTTTGGAAATGAATCATCGCAGCAGGCGATGGAAGGTTTCACCTCGGGCAGTGACAGGAAATGCAGGACTGTAGCTGTGTGCAGAGCATTTTGGGTTCCCAATCAGCTCTTATTGATTGGGAAAGTACAGCTGTGCTCAGAAATTCTCAGCTTTTCTCTCACTTTCAGTTCCACAGAAAGAAAAATCTCAAGCAGCCATTTTCAGGTTCTTTTTCTCGTAAGCAATGGGTAAGTGGGAGGGGAGTTCACAGGAGAATGGCACAAAACTCACAATTTTACTCACATGTCTAATGAAATCACATGCTGTCAGTGACCAAAAAATAGAAAAACCAACCAAAAAAAAAAAAAAAGCCCAAAATCCAAACCCCAAAAACCAAACCAAAAAACACAACCAAAAAACAAAACAAACCTCACAATCTCATGCCCTCGCTTGAAAGAAGAGATACAAACAGCTGCCCAGGAGAAGACCCTACTGAGATACCCTTCAGAAAGGCCCACTTTTGTTCATAAGCATGCAGCCATCTAGGGCACTCCTCTCTGGGTATCAGACTTCCTGCGATGGGAAATTATCTTGCCCAGAAGTTGAGCTTAATGCCAGTATTTATAAGCCAGAGTTTTCTAAACTTCTGCTGCTGAGTGTGCCTGACACTGCCTGTGAGGTCTCCTCATTCTGGGCCAGGTTGCAGTGCACGTCAAAACAGTTCATGCTCCACAGTAGTACACTTACTTTGGAAAGCTATAATCATATGGCTCTGGATGTGTTTGTCCTTGGGGTGAGAAAGGAATGTGTAAAGATCAAGCCAGCATATCCACTTGGGGTGGCACAACTCTGTGGCAACCTCAGCAACCCAGGAATGGGTTAAATGTAAATACCTTAATGTTTCTGAATCTGGTTGCAAATGTTTTCTGTACCAAGCCTAAAATGTCTTGGGAACGGATTTTTTCTACAAATCAGTGAATGCTGTCTGGTGTCTCTATCCTTTCAGGTGTCTCTGTACTGTCTTTTATCTTATGCTGTGGACATGGTGAAGAATAGCAGGCTTTTTAAAAATCATTGCAACCATTAGATTCCAAATGGTGTAAGCCAGGACTGAGCTGCAGAGACCCCTGACATCTCTGAGGTCTTGTTACGGGCCTTCACTTTGCCTTGATTTCAGTCTTGTCCAAACATGGCCCATTTGACAATTGCCCCCTCAAGAAACAATGGGTGACTGAATGGCCATTAAGGGACAGTGCACAGAAAGAAGAAGCACTTCCATTTTGCTAGTTAAGGACCAGATATTACACAGTCCTTAAACACATGAATAAATGGATAAATATGTGCTTGTGCATGTGATGCCCCACTGGATTACAGGGTGGTGCACACTGATATCGTGTGGGCTTTACCAGGGTTTCATAGGAGAGCTCCACTGAACACGTAATACACACACAGTGACTTGTGTGCATGACCCACGGGCGTGCCGGTCATCTCAAAGGGGAGTCAAACTCTGGGAAAGTTAAGTAAGAGTATAGGCTGTGAGGTACACATAGATTTAAGGGAAGGTAGAACTCTCCATGTGTGATGGATGCCAAGCAAGAGCTGAGGAGACTCACAGAGAGAAACTTACCCACAGGCTTTGTGTGGAATAAAGATTTAAAAAAGTGTGAGAATAGGTAAAACTTAGACACTGCACTAGACTTTCCTGTTTCCTTATTTTGTGCTTAAAAATACCTAAGAAATTATATGCAAAACAAGAATTAACAAATCCCCACCTCAAAAGAAGAGGCCAAAACAAAACCAGAATCCCCTCACCTCCTGTCACCCTTAAAATCCCCCAGCATTTTCACAGTCTGATGCATGTGAGATGAAGCATTGAAAAGCCAGGAACCTCTAAAAGTTACAGTATCTCACAAAATTTTTCATGTCTGTAGGACGGATGCATCAAATTTTCCTTGTAACTCAGAATATCAGATTTTTATCATGAATTAATTAAATATTAATTTATTACTAATGTAGACAAAAAATGCAAAGAATATGAAGTGCAGCAGAGTGATTTTGAAGTGCAAGATGTAGCCTTTCTAATTTGAAAAATGTTTTACACCCACTTTACTCTGCTATTTGTTATTTCCCCAGATACAAAACCCTGCAAAGCAATGCCCAAGTAATTCTGAAAACCCTTATTAATTTTATTAACTGCACTATTTGTCATACTTCTTGTTTGCTGTGTAAACAGCGGACATATGGTGATTTTTTTGTACCAAAAGTCTATTCCCAAGAGAGTCTCAGGGCTCTGAGCATCACGGCAAAATGCCTGTAGATGTTTAAGTGAGATTTGTTTTGATCTCTGAAGCTTAGCCTGGCTTGAGCATGACCACAAAAAAAATGCTGCTAGTCCTAGGATGCTTTTGTGCTTCAGAGAAGCAAATGGTAGTATGCAATCTGGAGCTAGAGGTAGGATGAGCCAGCAGCGTGCTCAGGTGGCCAAGGCCAATGGCATCTTGGCTTGTATCAAGAATAGTGGGGCCAGCAGGACCAGGGAAGTGATTGTCCCTCTGTACTCTGCACTGGTGAGGCTGCACCTCGAGTGTTGTGCTCAGTTCTTGGCCCCTCACTTTAAAAAGGACATTGAGGTGCTGGAGTGTGTCCAGAGAAGGGCAGCAAGGCTCATGAGAGGACTAGAGAACATTTCTTCTGAGGAGTGGCTGAGGCAGATGGGTTTGTTTAGTGTCGAGGAGGCTCAACAGGACCTCAGTGCTCTCTACAACCACCTGACAGGAGGGTGTAGTGAGGTGGGGGTCAGTCTCTTTTACTGTGCCTGCAGTGAGAGAACCAGAGGAAATGGCCTTAAGCTGAGACAGGGGAGATTCAGATTACATAATAGATTTTTTTTTTAGGATGGTCAGGCATTGGAATAGTTTGTTCAGGGAGGTGGTGGAGTGACCATTCCTGGAGGTGTTTAAAAGGTGTCTGGATCTGGCACTGGGCAATGTGGTTTAGTGGTTTAGGGGTTACACTGGTGCTGGTCTGATGGTTGGACTGGATGATCTTAAAGGTCTCTTCCAACCTTGATGATTCTATGATTCTATTCTGTGTTGGAGTAGGGTTTTCTATAGAATGGGGCACTAGCCCCCATACTGAGATGAAAATCTCAGAGCATGTGGAGTGGCTCTTCTTTAAACACATAGATTTTTTGCATTTTTGGGAAAGAGGAAAAAAATTATTGCCAGGAGCTAGTGGATTTTAGTACATAAAGTATGCAAATTACTGCATTTCAAATGAATTATCTGATTACTTGGAGGCCACCCAAACCTCCTAGATCATGGAATTATGGAATAGTTTGGTTTGGAAAGGACCTTAAATATTATCTAATTCCACCCACTCTGCCATGGGCCGGGACACCTTCCACTAGACCAGGTTCCTCAAAGCCCCATCCAATCTAGCCTTAAACACTTCCAAGGATGGGGCATCTACCTTGTCTCCAGGCAACCTGTTCCAGTGTCTGGAACACTCATGGTAAAGAATTTCTTCCTAATATCTAATCTGAATTAATCTTTTTTGCAGTTCAAAGCCATTCCCCTTTGTCCTATAACCACATATCCTTGTAAAAAGTCCCTCTCCACATTTCAAGATGAACACCTTTGTTAGCATTAGGGTAAATCTTAAGTGTACGAATGTTGAGTGGGGACTTGTGGTGCTGACAACAAAAAATGCTAAAGCACTGAAGGTGCTTTGTGACCCTCATCACTGGTGTATCTGAGCACCATGGAGCGTCACTTGTTCCTTCCTGCACACTTCAGTGGGAAAAGGAGCAATAATCTTTCTTTAAATATAGATGGTCCATGACTCATTTGACCCAGGAGTGACTAGAACTGCCATCTCCAAATTCCTGTTTTAGCGTCCTGTTCCTATTGTCAGACTTGGTAACAAAGCTGTTATAAACTTCTGTAATGCAATGGCAACATCAGACCAGCTCTGTCTTGCTGGAGGTGATCTGTGAGATGAGTATGAGCTGAGCTGGATGAGTGTGGCTCTGTGGTTGTGTGGTGGGGTCTGATACAAAGACTGCAGAAATATATGAACACTATATTACCATGTATTAGTTTGTAAGTGATCAGGCTTGTGACTGCTGTGGTTGAAATTTGGGGTTTTAATTGTTTTTTGTAGATATTTAGATTATACAAGATTTCCAGGTTTACTGGTAAAAATATTAAGGAGACACATTTAAAAGTATGGAATTATTATTATTTACTATAATTATTTTTTGACATCCTTCTAAAAGCTGAGGACTGTTTTACAAGTAAAATAACCAATACCAGTATTGCTCAATTCTGTACCAAATTAAGTTCAAGAAGTTTGTACATAATAAATAATGTTATGATTTGAAAATGTTCCATTACATTACGTTAATAAGACTTAATAGGCATGGATCATCACACATAGTTGTTAGCTTTATTGTTAATCAGATCTTTCTCATTAACACGCTGTAGTTAAGAATGAAGTGCCCTAAAACTGACTGTGTAATGTTAAATGTAATTTCTGAAACTACCATATTATGCTGTTATAAGTACCTTGGAATTGCTTATTTAATGGGATATTCGGCCCTTAAAATAAGTCCTTTACCTTCTACCATTAACTTCACAAAATGTTTTAAGGACAAACACAAGCACACTGTCCTTTCAGGAGAAGGTTGAAGTTATTAGAGGTTTGAGAGATCCTGATCAGCAAATGCCAAATCTAAACTTGTCACAACTGTACTTATAATAGCTGAACTTTCCACCTCCCCGTAAGTGGCCTGTCTTGTCATACTTATTCTACCTGACCTATTTTCCAGCTCCGCACTTAAAGATGTTAAAAAAAAAGAATTCTGCATCTCTTGAATGAGGACAGAAAGAGTTTTCATAGTGCTGAATCAACAAAAACCCAGTCTGTGGCTGGGGACCTCTGCCTCCTGCTTCCCACAAAAGGGATTTTCCTTCTGGAGCTCTGGACTCTTTCCACCTGCATCATTCACTGGCTGGGGAGTTTCATAATGAGGTGAAGATGCAAGGACCTTACGGCACATCACTGAACCGATGCCATGGCTTGAAAGTAAAGAAAATAGGGACTGAAGAATAGTGTGCTAGAGGTGTTAAGTAAAAGTGTTCATCCTGCTGCACTGTCTACATTTGCAGAGGGCTCCAGAACACAGAGCTACTTATCAGCTGCTAACAGGAAGGGTCAGAGCATGGGATAAAGCTCACTCACACAATCACCTGGGCAGTTTTCTGGCATGGTTTGGGGGCAGTCTGGGTTGATGGCTCAGCACCTGGGAGACTGGTCTGGGATGGAAGGGGCAGTCCAGCTGTCTGAACATCAGCCATCCCATCCAGGGACAAGTTCTGGCCTTTTTTCACTTAGTACAAACATAGTCACAGAGATTTGGCATCAAGATACTTAAGGATAGCAACATCTTGTGTGTCTATTTCTGTGTCTGACTATGGCAGTGATAAATATGGTTTTAAAGCCACTAACAAATTTCTTTGTTCTTCCCTCAGTCATATCTTCGATATACACACAGACAAGGAATTGTACCCAGTGCCATTCTCTGACACTGGGCCCAACTGCCCCATCTCCTACAACTAATGTGTTTTATCATACCAGATGGGTTGGCTGAATCCCAAATGCCTATTGGAAATGGTCTTTGGTCCATGCAAGCTTCTAAATTGTGCTTGGGGATTTTTTTTGGGGAATACTACCTGGCACAGAACCAAACTGTGCTAGGGACCATCAACAGTGGTGACAATCAAGCTCTCTTGTCTGGGAATGACCCTGGCACTATTTAACTCATTGGAATAGATGTTGTCTAAAAACTTCCCATTTAGTCCTTGGTGCCACATAATTTATAATATCACACTAAGGAATAAATCATAGTGTTCAAGTGAAGAAGATAAAGGTTATAATTTCAGCTTTACATGTCAAAAAGCTAAAGCCCATAGGACTAAATCCTCAGAACTTGTTGGGAGTTATGCTTATAAGCAGGCAAGACTATAAATGCTTATTGAGATTCACACCAAAAAAACCCTATAATGTAGACAGGACTTTTGGACTGGACACAGCAGTAGCTTCTCCTACTGGAGGTAGAGTTGACAGGTTTCAAAGTGTGCTTTTGCTCTCTCCAAAGAAATAAATGTTGTCAAAATCATAGAATCATAGAATGTTCTGAGTTGGAAGGGACCCAAATGATCATTGAGTCCAGCTCCTGTCCCTGCACTGGAACATCCCCAAGACTCACTCCATGTGCCTGAGAGCATTGTCCAAATGCTTCTTGCTCTCTCAGGCTTGGTGCTGTGACCATGTCCCTGGGGAGCCTGTTCCAGTGTCCAGCCACCTTCTGGGTGAAGAACCTTTTCCTAATATCCAACCTAAACCTCCCCTGACACAACTTCCAGCCACTCCCTGGTTCCTGTCACTGGTCACCAGAGAGTAGATCAGTGCCTACCCCTCTGCTTCCCCTTACGAGGAAGATGTGGACCTTGACAAAGTCCTCCTCCAGTCTGCTCTTCTCCAGGCTGAACAAGCCCAGAGCCTTCAGCCATTCCATGTACCACTTCTCCTCCAGGGAAGAGAAAGAGAAGGAAAGGGAAAGGTGAGGCTAAGGCAGAAGAAAGGTGTTGATACTGAGAACATGGGGCTGGTAACAAAGAATTGCCACTGTTAGTTAGCAGGAAGTGGCACAGATGTCTTGTGTAGACTTTACCTACATGTCAGCATTGTTGACAAATTCTTATTTCCCCCAGCCGAATTTCGTGTGTCCATTCCTCTGGTTCACTCATTCAATAAAGGTTATAACACTGCTAAGAACTGCAGATGCAACTGTGACATGGATGGCAATGGACCTCATCCTTATTTCAGACACAATGAACCCTTTATTCCAACAAATACATGGCTTATAGACAGCTCTTCATTCTCACTGGACCTCCCTAACTTTCAGAAGCTTTGGTAAATGTTTTATCTTTTGTACATGCATAATTCTGCTAAATGAAACATCTAGTCAATGTGGAAACTGGTTTCTACTGTCAAACTATTACTGGAAAACCAGAAGGGAGTACTGTGTAGCTGTAGTCAGGTCCCCTGTTCCTTCTCCTGCTCTGCTGAACCAACAGTCTGGTCTATGTCTTTGTCATCAGTCTACGGCCAAAGGAAAAACTCTTTGTTGTTTTTTTTCTTTTTCATATTGTGGCAATTCTGTGTTTTTCAGAACAGAGCCACAAAGGTGAGAATTAGTGGGGAGGGGATGTGGTCTTCCCTCAACAGGATTCCAGTACCATCTGCTTGTAGGAGAAACATGGGTTTGGCCTGGACCTCCCCCCTCAAATCTGTATTCTGCCTGTGTGAGACAGTGTATTTTTAATTAATTACTCATGTCAGTCAGAGCTGCTCTGCTAACACCAGTCATATCTTAACAAATGGGCTCCTCACACCTTTCATAAATATTTTCTCTATCAGATTCAGCAAGAGTGGCCCAGTTTACAGTAAGGGAATGCTTGGTTCAGACATCAAGGTCTTATCTGACTAATGGCATAAGTACAGTGAGTTTATGTCTCACATCAGTGTGTGTGTCTGGGAAATGGCAAGTAGTTTTGCAACACAAACATTTGGGGCAATATGCTTCCCTTCTGGCAGATTCAGAACTTAAAAAATTCAGTATGTGACTGGATGTTCTTTGGCCACAGAACCATAAAAGCAGACAGATCCTCAATGGGTCAGTTCCCAAATTATTGACGGTCTTCTAGTTGTTTGCAGAATATTTAATAGTTCTAGTTCCTCTTGTGGGCTGTGATTCTGAAAAGCACATCTTTACCTTTGCACTTCTGCTCCTGTCTCACTGAATTCAATATTTGCAGGGTTTATTGTTGAGCTGAGGTTATGTTTTGGAGCTCTTCCTAACCTTAGCTTCAAAAGTCACTCTGGCTTAGTCTAGAGTGCAGGTGTGGGCATCTGCAGAGACCCTTGAGCTGTCTTCAATAGGGCTAGCATAGGCACAGGCAGGAATTTGCATGTTTCAGCACAAGCTTCAATATCAATACTTGAATTAATTTCTAAAATTAGTTAAAACTCTCTATGTGTGTTACAATCACACTTCTGAAAGATCTAGCTGATAAAACACATTATCCTCTTAGTTCTTTTCTGGACTTACATTATCAAAATACTTTTTGAAAATGGATATGATGACTGGAACTTATATTCTGGCAAAGTTATCAGTAATGTTGTATATATTACTAAAGTACTTTTCAGGTTCTACTGTATGTTGCACATTTTTAGCAAAGATGGAGACAAATCTAGGCTATTCAAATGCACATCCTTTAGTAAGGTTCAGCATTCTGCAATTTTATGAAAAGTCTTCAGATGACTGTAAAAATATTGTTTACTTATACAGCACAAAATACAAGTTACAAGATAAACACTCTTAATTACTCTTCATTGCAAGCTTTATACATGGAGATGTTAACAGTTTGTTATCATATAATAAAAAGCAAGGTCTCTAATAACAGTATTTAGAGATTTCTTTTAACATTTTCTTCTAACTCAAATGCAAATCTTATTTTTCTTTAAAATCCAAATTATTTGTGCTGCAGGCACTAGGCCCATGGGCTAGGTATCCTATGTAACATTTGTTACATTTCCTGTAACTGGTATAAGTAGTACTTATTTTATTACAGTATCATAGAGTTATCAAACATTAAAAGCTTAATGAAAAACAAATCATGATAGAGTTAACTTACAAGGACTATTTCTGCTAACACATCCTTGCTCCCCACTTAAACACCATTTCAGTCTTTAAATATTAATATACTGCAGCTTGATTATTATTATGCTTGGAATTAAATATATTATATTGTTATATTAACAGAAACCACTAAACACTAATTTCACTGTTGAAAATTCTGATGTGATTTGGAGTCTGAAATCTTTTGCTAAAATTCCTCAAAACTTCAGGTTTCTCTTTTTATGCGGAAAAGCCTGATGGATTCTTAAGTAATTCAGCATCCCATTAAGATTTCTGATGACTGCCATGATAAATTTAGATGGGTCACTGGGGATTTGGGGTGCAGTTTTATCTTCAATTTAACCTGATACAACCTACTTTTTCCTCTCTGCCCCCACTCACACATTCCTGCCCCTCCCTCACACAGCACCTGCAGATCATGCGAATGTGCAGTGAGTTGACGTGGAAATTAACCTTATGCAAGAAAAAAAAGATTTGTTTTCTGCTCGTTTAGCAAACAGACCCATTCGTTCAAGGTGATGGTAGATCTGATGTGAGGAGTGCTGCTGGGTGGGAAGGGGCAAGACCTGGCTGTGTTCTCTCCGTGGCTGCTCCAGCTCTAGGGTAAGTGTAATGTGATGTTTTGTCTCCGTCTCTCTGTATATTTAACTCTTTTATCATCCCTAGCTCCCCGATTTGATGCTTCATTGTACCTGCAACAAGATGCAAGCCATAAAGTATGTCAAAAAGGACAAATAGCCTAGAAATGATGCCAAAACACTAAATGACAGGGAGCAAGCATGCTCTGTCTCTCATACACATCCGTGGCAGAAATTGCAAGAAAGCCTGCCCTTTTTGCAACCACAGTGATAAGGAGAGGATGCTAGAAGAAGAAATTAGATCTAAAAACTTGAAACCTACACACAAATTACTCCTTCCACTGACTGGACTCCAGGATTGCTGCTCAGCAATAGGAAGGCCCAACACGGGTCCATTACCAGCCTTTCCACTACCTTTAGTCAATGTTAACGTAGCAAATGTGTTTGACCCGTGTAGCTCTGGTGCATACAACACAGATATTACATTTTGAGCCTAATATGATCTTTAATCAAGAGGAGGATTGGTGAGAAACAAGTGTCCGAGGGTTGCTAAGGATTTTATGCATAGAAGGAGTGAAAATACTTGTTTCTTATGTCTTTATTGATTGTGAGTGCAAGAGAAATGCATGCTCAGGCTGCACGAGAACTTGATAGAAAAAATGCAATTCATAGCTGTTAAAGTCATCATCTTGCAAAGAAATCATTAACTCAAGATGCTGAAAAGATAACAAATATCTGCTGAGACTCTTTAACCTGGAACTTTTATTCACTGCTGCACAGCGTGGATTGGTTTTTAAATGGTGTTGGTATCGAAGAGGACCTCCCTCTACTCCCAGGTACCTGTTCCAGTGGCAGGAGTGTCAGCATGTATTCAGAGACCCCTGGCTATACTTCCAGAAAACTTTTCAGTGAGAAGCAGGTCTATATTTTATCTCAAAAGTATTGGGACACTGAGATCTGGAGCAAATAATACGTAAATCCTAAAATTATTTACATTAAAAGAATTCTCATGTGTTTTAATTTAGGTTTTGAGTTCCTGCATTTCTACCTTTGAAAGTGGCTCATCTTACACAAATCCTTTGCAACTTACTGCATTCAGGAAGTGAAGGCTTTTTCAGGCATCTCGTCTTAATGACCTGAAATTAGTAGTTACTTATGAACCTGAAGGCCCATACTAGTGACTCTGTTTCTTAATCCTTCCTGCAGGTCTGTTCCATTTGCAATATATTTTTGTGATCTGCTTGCGTTATTGAATTTGCCTCTTCATTCCCAGTTGCTGAGTTATTAATCAAATATGCGCTGCTGGAAAGCACCAGAAATGTGAGGTGCTTTGACAAAAATCAGGAAGCCCAAAGAACATTTGCACAAAAATTAAACCTCACCAGAGAACAAGTATTTTCCTCCCACTTTCTCAATGGAAAACCAGGAGAAATGCCCACTCCAGTGTATGCAATTTCATACACTGTCTCAATGGGCAGTTGCAAAGATTTCTTGTAAGATTCACAGCACACATACAACGTACTCCTAATTTCTGCCCAACACACGAAATCGAACCTGACAGTTTTCAGTTACACATAGCCACTAAAAGAAACATTTCTGTAGGAAAACAAACACGAAACCCACTTAAAAACCAAAGTTGCCAGCAATCTGTAGGTCCAGCTTTGCAATGCTTAACTTGTGGGAATAACTCTTTACATGGTACTTTATGTCACCCAGGTGCTTCAGAAATGGTAACTCAGACATTGTAGTGTTTTGCAGAAACTTAAGCGAACAGTGACATTACCTCCCAAGGCCATAGCCAATAGTGGAGGCAGGGTTTGATCCTGGCATTCCCAGCACTTGACTCTGGGTTTTCCTTTGGCTCACCAAGTGCATAGAATTTTACCATGGGGGGCTCCTTGCTTCCTCCAGGACTTCACAGGATCCTCAGGAAGAAACATAGCAAAAATGGCCAGCTGCAGAGAGACATTCACTTCACGGGCTTTGGCCAAGGAGACTTCTGTGAAAACCTGTGTGTCTTTTCTATGCTTGCTGAATTTTATCAGGGAGCAAGGGCTTCTAGAAGTTCCAGACCTAGAGCACTTCTCTCATTCAGGCAGGCTGAAGGGCTGTGCTTTCTAGAGATTATAGAGTGTTTCACACCACACCATCACAGATGCAGTGAAATGGAGCTGGTGTGACAGCAGGCTGTGGAGCCACTCTTCATCCCATCACCGTGCTCTTGGTAGTTTGGAAAATTTGAACATCTCAGCTTAAACTGGGGTGCTGACAGTACCAGGGTTTTCTTCCAGGCTCTCAAAAGTCAGCAGAAGCTGTTCTCCAACTCTGAAGGTCTGCATTTGGACAGGCCTTCAAAGATGTTAGAATTTCCATATGAAGAACCCTCTCTAAATAGTGGGTAATATTCAAACATTTGCTTATTTCATGGATTCCTCTTTTTCTCCCCACCATTTCCATGCCCTACAGCTTTTTTTTTTTTTGTGTTTTTGCTTCTCATCTGAAATGGAACATTTTAATTTTTTCCCCTAAACTTTGAGATTTCCCCGGATTTTTATTGGGTCTTAGCCTGTTGTCACTGTATCACTGGACTCTGACAAGCTGCTAACAGTTCTGCTCTTACTGTTATTTTACACATACTCATTTGGAACACGTCCCAGTGGGCAGACCAGAGGGAGAGACTTCTGATGCTGGTCACTGAAGACCAGGGCAAGCTATTTCTTTGATGGGTTTCCACAAGAGTTTCTATGTTGCTGCTAAGCATAGAAATGAGCTGCCAGCATCCTTCCAGCCACAGTATCTGCTGGCTTGCAAATCTGTGGTTTAACTCCTGAGTGTCCTCTGCCTGTCTGTCTGTCACTAACCCTCTGTCAAAGACAGTCTTCAGCAAAGGCTGCCTGTGGAGGGGTCTGTATGAAAGACACTGCCTAGTTTGTGTCAGGTCATTCCAAACAGTCCAAGGACTTGTTTTGAAACAGGTCTGCCAATGGTCCTAAATTGGAGGAGGAAGAACCAACACGTTCTGCTGCAGCAGTGGAGCTGAGGGATGGTCACTTGCAGTTCTTGAGCACAGGCAATCAGCAGAGCCAGATCCAGATGAAGAAGGACTATCAGACAGTTCAGACCAAGCTGCACACAGCATGTCTGGAGATGGTAGGGAGGTCGCAGGCAGTCTTGGCTTCTTTGGGTTTCTTCTCAGTGCACAGGAGTTAACCACAAGAGATCTCTTGAGCAGGGAAATATTGTGTGGACAAAAATCACACTGGGCTGCCTGAACAGTAAAATTTACATTAAAAAATATAATTGTGTATTGACATCCATAGAATTCCACATAAGAATGTAGAATGTGGCCACAAACACACCCCGGACCTTTGTTGTGGTGGCTGGGAATATGATCAGAAGTATGATGAAAGTCTCAGGTGATGCCTGTCTGATTTTGCCTGGCTGTTGAGAATGGCTAGACAGCAGGGGTGAAGTTTTCCTGGTCCAAGATATGCTCTCAAAAAAGTTGTAAATAATAACCTTCTTCCTGATGCATTTGAGCGGACTGAAGCCCTGCCCATCAGCAGATTACTGATCCTGCAGCAGAGCATCCCAAGTCCAACTTTCCTTGCTCCACACTCCAGCCCATCGCAGGAAGTGACCGTGGGTGACTTTTCCTGAAGTGAAATAGTCAGGGCTTCTGGCCAGAAACTTTTTTTTTTTTTTTTGTAAAGGCAATGACATTTCAACAGTATCTCATGTTGTTGCTGCTGCTTAGTGAGCCAAGGATCCCGTCTCAGCCTAAAATATTTTGTAATACCAGTCATACCACCAATATCAGTCACTCTCATTCACTGTGAAGGCAGCAGCAGCAAAATCACAATCACATCAACAACCCTCTTCTGCCTGATGAGTGGATTGGTCAGCATAATTCACAGCACTGCAGGTTAGTTTTAGCAGTGCAATTTTGTTCAGGAACATGGTGCTTTCACACATCTAATTGAATTGCTGTGCTTGATCTTTGTATCTCAGGATGGGCCCAAAGCATATGATGATTTGCAACAAAAACATAGCTTAAAATGCCTTTGTGAAAGAACTACTATTTTCACCAAAACCCCCATTACTCCCCAAACCTTCCCCATCATAGTAACATGAGTAAAAGGCGTGTAGTCCAATTTCTTATGCTTGTGCATACTGAGAATAGCACCGTTGGAGCTGTTGACAAACACGGGGCGGCTCTTACTTGCCAAGTGGTTATTTCTGCAGAACAGAGCAAAAGATTTCCTGTATTGCCCTTATTGAAAAAAACGTGCTCAGCTTTGAGGGTAACACTTGCCAGCGCAGGGTGGGAGCTGCAAGGAGGGGAAGCAGGGCAGTGGTGGAGCTTGCTGCTCCTTGATGCTAGAGAGGTGTCAGGAGACAGGATGCCATCACCCCCCCACACCTTCTTGCTGCAGCAGCCACCTACATGTGCACACTTTCTGACGAGAGTGGATTGAGGACCTGACAAAGCCATGGTGCTTGTGCAGCATGACCAGCAGTCAGGGCATTTCATGCTGTGCAGACGTAGGCAGAGACTCCTTGGGGTGAAAAGAAGCTCATTACACTTCAAACTCTCATATTTGAAGCTTTGCTCAGTACTCAACGCTTATCAGGTTTTCACTGCAGTGTGGGCTGTCAGCCACTTCTCTGGAGATACTTCAAAATAGTATCACCAGTATCTGATCTTCTCACTGTCTCAAGATCTCACTAAGATTGCTTTTGCTTTCACTGCAGGCGTGAAGGGACTAAAAAGTGTCAAGAGTCTCTTCACCTTATCAAGCCCTTCTGCTCCCTCTTAAAATATGTTTGTAAACTCTTTTTATGACCAGCCAGTTGCAATGGGGGAATTCTGGTGCAGAGACTTCACTCTCTGCCCAGCCAAATGAGACAAATACTTAAACCTCTGACTTGCCCTAATTCTCTGCCAGGGTAGGACTCACTAGATTTGATCTGTGCTCTTACACAGTGCCCATCCCCATGGTACTTGAGCTTCCTCTCACTTCCTCCTCCTCTAAGATTCCCCATGGGTTAGTCTTGAGAAGCAACAGTGACTCGTATTCCTAATCAGATATAAAATGTGAGAAGAGATGCTTATAGAACATAATTTTTATGTGTCATATGGATATGTCGGTGTTGTAAATCTCCAAATTATTGTACAGTGGTTGATTATTGATTCTGCTCTTTGAAATTCAAACCTCTGGTCTTCTCAGAAGGCCTGACAGAATTTGACACAAAATTATTACTTAGCTATGGATTTTTTTTTTTTCCATCTAACCCACTGAATTTAATAAAATATTGAGAAATGATTTCACAAGAGGGTTCCAGAACCAGAAAATGGGAGGAGGAATTGTCCTTTAGCAGCTCGTATAGGATTTAGATAATTTCTGGATTAGCCTGTTGAATTTGATTTAGGTCCTGATTCAGCAGAGCATTTTAGTACTGCTTACTTTGCTGAAATGAATAGGGATGGATCTGAACACAGACTTAGAGATCATTACATATTAGTAGATGAGATTTTTAAAGGTATTTAAATGTTTAACTCATTAAGTACCTTGAAAAATCTCTCTTTAAATACCTTGCTGAATTAGGGCCCTAATTCCCACTGAATTCTCTGTGGGCTGGATTCTCCAGTTTGCCAAGTTCATTTGTTCCCTTTAGACTTCCTCCTGAGGTTTCCCTTGATCAGCAAATGTATGTTGAAATACACCTTGTTCTGTCTGTAGCTGGCATTTAAAATACATTCATTAAACACATTGGCTAATGCGTTATTAAAGAAACACCTTTTATCCTTCTCTAATCATATTCTTGGTACTTCTCTCATGATGCAATAGGTGCTGGGTACATTTCAAAGGTGTGTGATTGTGTCTCAGAGCATTGTGGTGTAACAGGCTTCGCAAGTATCATCCTTCCATGTGTGAGACAGGGCCGGGTTGGTTTATGGGATGAGAGCATATCTGATATGTTGGAACTGGGTGGAGGAAGAGGTTGGTGGTAATGCTGCTGGGAGGCCATGCAGGGTAATGGTCCAGTGCTCTTTCCAGAGTGGCCACTCCACTGCTGGGGACATCATGCAGAACAGGCTGGACAGGTACTCTTGTCCCATGGGCTGACAAGGCTATAAAAGCCTGAGTAACAGACCCAAGGCATGAGGGGAGCACAGGGAGGGCAATGGTCTCTCTGCACAGTGCCTGAAGCAGCAGCTCCACACCACCACGAGTTCTGGTGACCCTGGTCTGAAACAAAGGGAGGAGTGCTGTGCTGCCAGGCTGGGTGACACAGAGAACACACCCATCACCCCGCACTGCCAGCGGGATCTCACAGCCTGCACATTCCCCCCAGGAAATCTCTGCCTGTCCATCTCAGCCCTTGGTGCCTACGCCTTATTGCTGAGCTTTGGAAGGAATGTAAGTGCTTCATTGACCACGGGGTTGAATTTCGCCTGGATTAAATCCCTTTGAAAACTTAAACTGGCTTGCTGATGAGCTACACAGAAACACTTCCTGTCTCCTGCATTATGATCTCTGAGTTTTGCCCTTTCTGAAACACAAAGCATCCATGGTGGGATTTTCAGACCTTGTGGTAGATGGTAGTGAAAGAAACATTATCCTCCTGTAACACAGGGATCGCTCAGTTGACTTAAGTCAGGTTTGGCTGAAGGAATTTCCATCAGCTTTAGCCTCATATGCTGAAACCTGGCATAAACATGATTGAACATTTTTGAAACTACAGAAAAAAACAGACCTGAGAGAGAAATCATCATTAGATCCACAGCAACCCAAAATCTACCACCTCTCTGCATTTGTGCCGTTTATCAGTATTTAATACAAATAGATACACATTGGAGCAAAAGGGAAGAAGAGAACCTCATAGGACATGACTTCCAATTAGCAGGGGGTCACATCCCCTGCTGTGATTTAGTATTGGAAAAACATGCAAAAGATAATTGAACATTACACTCTCCTCTCCCCCTGCTGCTGGCAGCATTACGAGGAGAGCTGCTCTGGACCCCTTGGGGAGATGGGGAGAAGGGATAAGGCAATTACATGCAGTGCCACATAATAACAGTGATTCATAACCTCATGGCACTAAACTCACTGGGCCAGATCTTTAGCTAGTGCCCGCTGGTGTAGCTTCATTGACTTCAGGAGGGAGATGCTGATTTACGTCAGCTGCAGATCTGGCCCATTTACTTTTTCTCTTTAAGAAAGCAATAAAGTATACAGAGGGAGACCAGGATGTGCAGTGCCTCCACAAGGCAGCATGATGAGATTCTGCAGAGGAATGGTAAATACCTGAGAGATAGTGACCACTTCTGCTACATAAGATCAGGTTCTATTGCCCTTGTGCCCCTATGAGTTGGCTTAAACTGTGAAATTTGCTATTTTGGACTTGAAATGCCCAAAGAAGCTGGAGTGGTGCTGGTTATAAACTCCACCAAGCAGTCAAGGAAAAATCGCTTTCTGTACCGCTTTAGGAACATGTTCCTGCTACCAGAACCATTGTCTGGAGGTGCTGGTATTCTTAATATTAGAGAAAGTTTCCTTAGTCTGATCATTTTCTTATCCTGATTTGCCTTGGCCTGAGTTGGTCTAAGGGAAGGGAGCATAGTACAGCCTGGGGACTGGGGGTCCTCGTGTCTCAGTCCAGCTCCAGCAGTGACTTGCAGTGTGACCTTGAGCAAGTCCCTCAACACTCCTGCGTGTCTGACTTTCCTCCTTGGCTCTTAAGAATATTTTCTTTCCTTTGTGTGATTGTCTGGGAATTTCACAGCTTCCTAGGAATAACAGGCAACCCTTCTGTGATGAGGCCCAGGCCAGACACAGCTGTCCCTCCTTGTGGGCTGAGACTACACACGATTCACCCCAGCCCTGGGGTAGAACATTTAGCAGGAGTATCTTAGCACTTCTGGTGTGCAGGGGTCTAGGACAGGCTGAGGTGTGTGCAGCTGTGCCAGGAATCTGGCTGCTGTAGGAAGAAGGAGGTTTGTGATGGGAGCACCAGGGCCCTGGGACCTGCAGACTTTACTCATCCCATTTGGCACAGGCTGCAGTGAGGAATTTTTAATGACAAGGTTTGGAAGTGTTAGCAGATTGTGCGGAGCTCGTGCCTGCTTTCACTAGCTGAACCAGCCAGTGATTTAATTACATGTGTGGCTCACAGCTAACTTATGCATGCCTGTGTGCCGCATTCCAGCAGCCCGTGCGGGAAGGTGGGCTAGCCCTGGCTGCCGGGAAGCCGTGCCCATCTGTGCCGACCTGCGTGTGGCTGCCAGCGCCTGGATTCGGGACTGTGAACCACATTCAAGGGCACAATAGTTTCCTCCCTAGTGACCAAGCCTAGTGACCTAGGTTTGATGTGGTTGCAAGAATACATAACCAACATGTCTGCTTAATTATTTTTCTTTTTATGTGGCTTCCTGTTCTTGTCCCTCTGTATTGCAACGTTGTCAGCTCCTCGAGGCAGGGACCATGACTTTATATACCTTTGCTAAATGCTAATACACTCATCACATTGCTGCCTAGCGAGCGAGACAGCCGTGGTGTGAGCTGGCTTCAAAACAGCAGGAGCTCTGTCTCACTTTCTCAAAGACTCGGGTGGTGCTGGGGTTGTAATTTAGGTGCCTGTACTGGTGAATTGGAGCGTATTGTGCTGATCTGATCTTTGCTGCAATAGCCCCTGAAGGGGAAGAAACAGGAAGAACAAACCTTGGTATTGTCAGCTCTGCACTTACAAACATTTTTTTCTTTTTTATCCTTAATTAAACCTCTATCAGCTTAGAAGTCTTGATACTTTAAAATAACTAATATTGGGCTGTTCCAGGTGCTCACCTTTTGCATTCATGCTTTTTGGCATTCATTTCTTTCCTTTGCCACCCCCTTAAACTCCAATTTCCTGACTATGAAACTTTAGGCTTTATTTTAATGGAGAGCGAGATTATGAAGAATCACGTGAATCCAGGAGCTGAGTGATCAAGGAAAAAGCAACCACAACACCACAGAAAAATCCCATGCTTGTCACATCAGCATTTGCTGCTGCTAGAGAAGTCCTAGGAAAGAATTAGACCAAGGCTAGCGATGGAACCTGGGAAATGGTGTTTCCAAGATTTTTATTAGCTTCATATACCAGATGCATCAAAATTAACCTTCTTAATGCCATTTTGCAGCATGCAAGTGCTATTATTTCCATTTCATAGCTGGGGAGCAGGGACACAGATAGAATCAACAACTTGCCCAAAGTTGCTCAGGCAATCCACGAGAGAGAGAAAAAAAAAAAGACAACAAACATGTCAGAATCCTTGGTCAAAATCCTCATCAGTGGGCCATTCCTTCTTGCAGGTGAAATGAGCTGGAGAAGGAGGTCAGTAGCACCAGCTTAGCCACCCCAGGCTGAGTTAGGGTTCAGAATAAGGAAGCAGGCAAATGTGTGGCTGTCTATCTGGAGGGTATTTGCACTAATAAAACTGCTGAGTCTGGAAAGTTGAGCATTTTCCCGTGTGATTGCTGCTGTTTCATTTTCTGGTCATGGTGGGAACAGCCTTTCTGGTTCTTAATGGAATTAGTAAAACATCCAAACATTTCATAACTTTAATGGCTGTAGAAGTGGGAGAAACTCCAGCTGGTAGGAGTAGAGATGGCTCTTGGTTTTCCAAGGCAGCTTGCCCTTTCTTTAGTGAGCTATTTTATTTTAGTCATGTAATATCTTCTCACTGTTTAAATCTGGTCAGAGGAAAAGGAGAGAACAGATAAGTAGGGGTATAAAGTTAACATGTAAAGAAGCATCCCAGAAATTGGAAGAGATACTTTAAATATATCTATAAAAATTGTGTATCCGCTACATCTGTGACTGTGCACACAGATTGGATAAGTATCCTATTTGTTTGGAACATAGAAAATTAACATTTTAGGATTTTATTAAACTACATTTAATTTGTGCTTTTTTTGAAGTCAGTAAGTAAGTAAATAAGTAAATAGCTAATGAATTCCATGGGCTAGCAAAATAGAGGACTTTGTAGAGACTAGACACTGAGCAGGAATTTGGGAACACTGTCCACTGTGTTAACTCCCACAATGAGTCATCTGCAGCCTCTTTGGTAAATCACACGGATGGCTGAAAGAACATGCTCCAACTCACCTGTGGATGTTCCCCAGTATGTTCCCCAGTGCATCCACTGCCATCTGCACGGCTCCCTCACCCTCTGTCTGCAAGCAGACAAGGCCTACATTTATGACCCACAAAATCCTACGCGGGGATACTTTCATCCTGCCAGAGGCAACCTCTGCAGGTACCCAGTGCAAGACAGCAGCCTAGTCTGAGGGACAACTTTCAGTCACCCTTTGGAGACCAGTGCAAACCATTCTGTTTTTCCATTAGTTCAGAACAGGAGTAACACTTTTCTCTCAAAAGCATCATGACACTTCTTTGGTAAATGTTCACTTGTCCTTGGTGTATCTTGCTCTGCAAACAGCTCCATGGATCATTTTTAGATGGAGAGAGGATTGCTGTACAGTATAACGGGGTGTGACAACGGGTAGCAGAAATGGACTCTGAGTATTTGTGCTGTGCCTTGGGAGCCTGTGATGAAAGGCGAGATGCAAGTGTAAAGTATTATTATTCTAATGACGTCCGACTCTCACTGAGCCGTGCCTTGTGGAAGTGTGTGAACTTTGGAGCATGCCCTGATGAATGTGAACCATGACAGCTCTCTGGAGATGCAGGGGATGTTGGCAACAGCTTAATCAATTATGACAGCAATGGTAAGATCTGTCCAGATTAGAGCACTTCAAAAACTACAAAGCCTCAGGCTTCTCTGTCTAGGTTTTTGCGAGAGTGGGACAATGAAGGAAGTGGATTGATTTGGGTCCTTTGAAATGTAGTAATACTAGCATCTGCTGGCTTAAATGCAAGCTTAGCCAGATAGTGTTTTACCATCTAAAGATCCAGGACGGTATAGGAGGCAGTGCTGTGAATTTTAGAGTTATGCTTGACTGTGAATGGGTTAGATATGATGTTTCCCTGTGAGAAGGGTGGGTTCTCTCAAATGTGTTATTGTAAAATAAGACAGGAATGAAAGAAAACAAAAGGAAAACATCACACAGAAAAGGTGTATTGGGGAATGGCTAACTGCAAAAATGTCAGATCAAAGGAGGACGTTTTCTGTTAGGAATCAAATTATCCTCTTCCTTTCCAAGTCAAATGGACCTATTTGAGGAACAGATAGGTAAGATAAAGCCTCTCAACCAGGGTGATATCATCTCCCTCTCAAGTGTGTGTGCATGTGTGAATCTCAAATGAACACAGCAGCAGAACACAAAGAGTTGTGTGAGCATGACCAATTACTTGACTAGGCGTGTGTTTTCGCAAGAGAAACGAGAAAACGGAAGCCAGGTGAGGTTCAAAGTTTCCAAATCAGCAAATAGGAGTAAATACATTATTGTTGTAACAATATTTCCTAGATATTGTCCTCACAAGCAAGCCACAGACTAGATACTCAGCTGAGTGGAGTATTCAGCTATGTGAGTATTTCAGGTTGTATGAAGGTGATCAGGTCACTTGAAAACCACTGGTCCTTTTAAAAGGCTTCACAAGTAGCTGCTCAGTGAGTTGCCAGACATTGCACAGAGTTGTCATTTCACACTGGCAGGAGTGGCTGCATGCAGGGATGTCTTATGCAGGGGCTCTGCTGCACAAGAATGAGTCAAGCCACCACGGCCCCCTTGTCCCCAGGGCCCACCCCTATCTTCTGTAACTGTTCCTGACAGCTACATCCCTTCCTGCTGCCAGAGCATAGCCTCATCTGGATCTTAGCAGTAGGAAATCTGAATCAAGTGTGCAGGGATGATCCCGAGACACACAGTGTGTTGTCACTATTTGCCTCCTGGCCTGGCTGTGCCACTTACGTCTTCAGTGATGCATGGAAGCTTTTCTGCAGCGCAGTGGCTCTGCTGGTGTCACTGAGGCACTGCCCCATCGCTGCCTGACGTACCAGAGGCGGAGACAGGAGTCAAGCACGCAGGTCTATGTCTGGCATGTGAAGCCTGGCAGGTCTTACACAGTCTGGTGACAACAGTGAGAGCTGGAAGCAAACCTGCAGCTGTGCAATTAAGTGAGCAAACATGGCTGGGCTTGTTCAGGAAGCAATGCACTCCAGCTCCTGAGGGAAGAGTGGCTTTGCCAAACACCTTGGCTTTGCCAAGCACCTCCATGTGCTGCTTCCATTCCAGGGTTAATGCCTTGTCTGAACCTAAAGGATCACAGCAGAAATGTGGCTCTGAGAGCCTTGCATAAATGGTACGAGACATGCTAACTTCTGCTGCTACTGCGCTGTGCTGAGGTGGATGAAGAACAGGTTAGAAGTGCAGTCCTGGCTCCAAATGCTGCTTTGGAGGTTGGTAGCAGGCCAATTTACAATTCTTCCTCCCTGTGCTAGGTAGGACTCTGCGAAGCAACCATTTGGGTTTGACTCTCACTGTGAAACCTTGGTGACTTTACGACATTTCTGTTTCCTCCAGAACAAGGGGATCAATAACATTCACTCACTTAAGCAAAGCACCTTGAAGTCAGCCCATGAGAGACGCTGGGGAAGTGAGGAGTGCCACACATTGCTGTGGGCTGGCAGCCTGCTGCCTATGCCATGAAATCTAAGAAAAGCAATGAAGCATTGTCATCCTTCCTTCATATACTGTTTGAAATTACTTTCTGTGCTTGGCCAAGCTTAGATAAGGCTGATTTTATTGCCAAGCAGGGCCCCTAGCATGAACCCAAGCACCTAGAACAGTGTTGGTGTTTGGTAGGAGATCAGAGTACACCACCATAGACCCTGATCCATGTAAAACAAAGGGACATAAGTCAAAGTGTTAGGCAGATGGCTGATTGTGAGTGCCTGACTTTGATGTTGCAGCTCTTTTGCCCTCTTTATTGCATGGAAAGGCACAGTCTGGCAGTACTAAATGCTAGGCAATGAATCACCTACTTAATGACTGTAATAGGCAGCCAGAACACAATCCACAGCCTTTTGGGGTCTGTCCAGCGTCTACTTGCCTGTCTGTAAGCACACATTTAGAAATAATAATTGACTCCTGATTCATAGGGTCAGTACTTTTACATACCTATGTTTTTATGATGAAAAGGAAAAAGTGTTTTCTTCATGGGATTTAATTTACAAAGAGGAGAGGATTGGACAATTGTTGGACTGGTATTATGCGAATAAGAATGTTGTAATTCAAAAAAGTGAATAATCCTGAAAGGGTTTTGACCTTTCTTTTACTTTAAAAAAATTTTCTTTTCTGACCTTGCTGTTTTAGAGCTGCATAGTCACTTTAAGAAAATAAATTTGTTGCCAGTGTGAGAAAGGTTTTCATTGTTACCCCAAGGCCAGCTACCACCCAGCTGAATAGCGTAACAGAGCAAAGAGTTTTTTATTTCCATCATGAACAGAGACCTGTCCTGAGTACCCAAGTGCAGCATCTTTTGCAAACTCTCCTCAGTAGTTAATGAAGTGCAGAGACCACTACTGCATGTGGCTTAACATCATTCGGAATGTCTGGAGGTTATCTCCACAGGCGTGTCTCCACAGACAACCCAGGATGTCTTTCCTTACCATGTGTTAAATCATGGCATCTTCTTTATGTCCTAATATACCTGTTTACTTCCTAGCTTGGAATCTGGCATCATGACTTCCTCAAAGTTTCTTAAAGTAGCTTTTATCATCATTATCTGAGTGGCACTCCGTGTTCCCTGCCTACATGAAAAATTAGTGGTCACCAAGTCTTGCTCCTTCCTGCCACCTTCCACAGCCACCAGAGATGTTACAAAGGCTGATGCTTCGTCTTCATCTGTGTTCATGCACTCCTGGAGTGGGGCTGAAAATGAATTACAAGAATCTGTTTGCATCTCCCTTCTGATCCTTGTGCCCAATTTGCCTGCCACTGACACCATGGAATGGGGAATAGGGAAAGGAGCTGTATGACTTGGTTTGTTGTCTTCGCTCTTGCCTCTTTATGGCCACACTCACTGGACGAATGCTGAGCTGGGAGGGTGCTGTTGTGTTCTTTATTCCTTCTGACTAATTTCTATCATTTGTGACGTGCTCCGTCTCTCACAGCCATGATTACTGACTTTGTACATGGCCCTGGAAGCTAGAAGGCTTTGGGAAGATAACTGGCTTTCTCTGGGGAGGCATGTTGTTGTGGACTTGGGTTTATTAACTCTCACTGCCAAAATGACTGAGACAAACTGCCCTTTGTGTTCACAAATCTGGTTGTAAAGATGTTGTAGCCTCCAGAAAATGTAAGGACTCCCCATTCTCACCCAGCAGCATTGCCACATGCTTTCTACATTTTTTTTTTTTTTGGTCTCTAAATTTCTACCTCTTCCACAAAGAACAGTAATTTGACAAAGAACAAGAGGACTGCAGGAGTGTCGGTAAGCTCCAATGGGCTTTTTGAAGCCCATCTTGCCTCCATCAGCTTAAAAAAGATATCTATATCAGCATGAAATGGTATCTATATCATTTCAAAAGGGTTTGAAACACCAGGTCTGACCTCCCAGAGCTGCATCTGCAATGAAAATGGTGAACTGAGGAAGAAATTTGGACTAGTTCTGTAAAGTCTGTGAGGTGAAAGGTGGCCGTGGTCCCTCCACAGATACAAGTAGTTGATTTTTTTTTCATTGATTTTTTTTCCTGGAGGCTTCTTTGGAACGTACCTTTTTTTTCCCCCCCCCCCATTAAAATGATTCATGGACTTTTAGATACTGAGCTTTCATGAACAAAAAAGTTGGTGCTTTTTTTCCAGACAGTGGTATGCTAAGTTTTTCGACAAGAAACAAGTGATAAAGAGAGATGAAAAACCTGAGAAATTTTTGAGGGAAAATTTTACTCTATAAGAAAAAGAAATCTCTCTTTCTGTGCTGAAAAAAGGCCCACAAAAAGCAGAAAACAGGTGGACTGCAGGTTCCTAGGAAACAAAAAATACCTTTATCCTGCCAATATCTATTGGGGAATCCAGCATTTTTCACCAGGCTGAAATTTATGAAGGGCATTAGAGTTAGTAACCAACAAAGAGCACACAGAGGGACTAGCTTTAACGTACCTGCAGAGGCAAGGATTGAACTTTGCTTTCATGATTAATCTAAAGACAGCACTTCTGGTGGTTCTGAACCCTTCTGACACTATCTAGCCACATTTGTTTAGATCTGACTCAGATATGTGACTATCTGCCACGAAATCATTGGCACCAGTTTTGCAGCACAAACCATGACCTACAGCTTCAATTTCTTTTTTTTTTTCTTCTTCTTTTTTTTAATTGGGCAAGATCCAGACTCAGAACAGTTTGGCTTCCTGAAAACTGACAAGGTTGGAGCTTAAATCAATCTGTCTTGAAGGGAAAAAAACCTGAGCAACTCTTCTCAAAGTCCATTTTCTGAGAGAAAGTATTAGGGGTACACACTAAATTCACAGTTCTGCCTCTGTGCAAAGTAGGCTTAGAATGAACACAGGTTCAAGAAAAGGATTGCTCTCAAAGGTATAGCAATAATTCCATATATAGACAAGCACTGAGTAAGCTGTTTCTCTTTCCTCAACAAGCCTGTTAATTACTGGTATTTTTCTGAGTCTGAGGTATGTTAATAGCATGAAGGGGAAATCCCTAATATGTGACAGATTGATGCTGTGATGTTCCAGAGGGCAAGTGAGTTTTACCATTTGAGAGTGGGATGTTCACTCATGGAGATCCCAGCAGAGCTGGTTAATTTTTCTTCACCCATTTAAGCCACCGCTGCGAAAGTTTTGCTGTGACAGGAGGAGGTAACTCACTCTGACCTCATGTTAATATTTGACTACGTCACACTCTGAGTGACCTATTAATTGATCAGTTGCAAAATGCTGAAATGACAGGTTCATATATGTGAGTGTAGAGAAAACAGGGAACCATATTCAGGTCAGGTCTTTAGGATGTGCAAAGATCCACAGCGGCAGATTGTCTGCAGACAACGTCTAGGGGAATTCTGTATGTTGCATACTATGATAATTATCAGTCCTATAAAAATGTCAGTTAACGTCTGAAATTCCTGGAGTCATGTATTTTTCTACTGCAATGTACAAAACAATGTGTTCTATTGCAGCTGTGCAATTTGGTCTTGCTAAAAATGAATGCACATTTCTAATGGCCCTTATCTAGCTGGTTGACTCTTAGTTCATTGGAAGATGAATTGGAATTGTGAGGGAGGCAGACTAGGTGAGAAGTTTAACTGGGCTGATGTCATAGAATGAAACTTAATAATGTGTAGCATCTTACAAACAAGCAATACAACAAATTGATTTGCATATGGAAAAATCAGACTAAGTGATTATTCAAGCTAAATTCTTTGGATAACAGCCAAGTGAAAGACATAGAAATAGACACTAGAATGTTATGTTGAGGTGAAATATCCAAAGATGTGAAAATGTGGTAGGAAACTATTAACTAATCCACTTAGAAGGGAAAGTAAATGAGAGATCTTTAACAGTGGTGGGACCTGGCAGGAGCCAGATGCCAGATGAGAAGAGAGGGTGCGATAGTAAGGGTCTGCCACCTTCAGGGTGACAGACGATGGGGTAAATCTGGGAAGAATTTTTCACCTAAGGGTAATAATTTGTAGTTTAGTAGAGAAAACACAACCACGTTTGGATATGCATTTGAACTTGTGCCCTCTCCATATTTTTAGCCATGTACAGAACAGCAATATTAGTGTACTGAGACTTGAGCAACAGTTTGGCAGCTTGGCCCTCCTGAGAGCAGCTTCATCTCTGGTGGAGATGATGGATAAATAACATGTCTCTAAGTCATGGTTGTTTTTTGGAAGGTCACTTCAAGGCTAGTGAGCAGGAAAGATTTTCCATGTGGATCATCAGGGAAAGTCTAGGAAGAACTTCCAATGGATTGGTAGAAGATAGCTGAGAAGAATAAACTTACTCTTTAGAGACTTACACTGGCTGTACAGGGGTTTGCTCTTTGATCAAGGAGGGTCTCCTAAATCAGCAAATTAAAACTGGTTGAACACAGAGAAGGAGAGAAGCAATAACTTGACTGAGGCATTTCAAAGGGAAGGGAAGATCTATGCCTTGACAAGGTATTTTATATATATATATATATATATATGTATATTCTCT
>VZTF01006489.1:1749065-1771804 GCA_013397755.1 Cnemophilus loriae
ATATATATATATATATATATGTATATTCTTTCCTTCACGGGGCCTATTGATACACACTCTTCTCAATTACCGTGATAAGTTGTCATTGCGGAATAAAAAGTCTCTTCCGTGTGAGGTGTTAGCACAGCTGTGCAAACAAAAACTTCATTTAAGAAAGGTGTGGGGTGTGTGTGCGTGTGGGTGTGTGTGTGTGTGTGTGTGAATATCCTCCCATGTTGAGAATGGCTGGATAAGACAACCCATCTACGGATAGAAAACATCTACCCAGGCCTAGTCCTGGTGCCACTGAGGTTGATGGGAGTTTTGCTAAGCTGGGAGGACATAACCAGGTTTTGTGATGGGTCTCTGGGGGTGGGACAGACAAAGCACAGTGGACTGAGTGGTGTTCTGGTAATGCGCCACAATGTTTTAATCAACGGACTTGAATCATTCTAGGAAAGGAGATGCCTAGTGAAGGGTGGAGTGCCTCAGATAAATAAGCAACTGAAAGTTGGGATGTTCATCCACCCCTTATCTGAACTAGCCAGATCTCTTTGTTGTGCAAAATAGGGCTGAAAAGCTTTAGAGGATAAGCCTTCTTCTGACATTTGATATCCTCTGCTTCTGCTTCAGCTGCAGGCACGAAATCAGCTTCACACCAGTGTCCATTCCTCTGCTCTTTGGTTTGGCCCTTTTCTTCACCTCACTTTTTACCATGTGCCAACTCCTACAGGACACAGTCAGTGGCTACAGCTGCTGGTGGAACCAAATCCCTTCACATCTCAGCACCTTCCCTTATAACTCCGAGTGGAGTCAATGGCTTGTAAGTCAATAACAGAAAATTTAAGCAATGTTGCCTTTGTGGGTGCAAGGAATTGTGTCTAAACACAGAGAATTATTAAGATGCTGAAGGAGGTGAAACAGGATGAGTTCGGTTCTGTCCAGGAGCTGCTGCACCACTGTGACACAACATTTCTGTGTACTTCAGATTTCTAAAAGCACTTTCTTTCCACTAAACTTAGATGTGGCATTACTAGTAATCAAGGTATGCAGTTCAGCATTAGCTAATACAAATTTTTTAGGCTAATCTCAGTTTCATTCTGCAGGTATCAGCTGTAGAACTGATGTTCTGGGACTGGTTTTCTCTTGGTTTGTGTTTCCAGGATATTTAAGAAACAAGTCTGGATATGCAATCCTATTTGGAAGAGTGTATGTTAGGGTTTTTTACATGTATAGGTGGATGGTTTATGGGATTAAACAGTTCTTAGAGGATTAAATGACATAAGCTAAAGCAAGAAACGGAAGTCCAGTTAAGACAGAAATAAAAATATGGCCCTGGAAAGTGTCTGGATGAAATTTATTTGAAGAATAAATTTCCAGCATTTGCAGAAGGGTCACTACTGTCACTTTTTCACTGAACAGTCAACTGAAATGTTTTGATCTTCAACGGCTGAAAACTGAGCTTTTTTAGCAAGTGTGCTGTTGACAAAATTCCTGTGTTAGGGTGGAAACTTTTTGTCTATTAGATTTTGCACTTTCTGATGAAGGGTCATGCTCTTCTGCAGAAGGCTGATTCCTTTTATAAAAATAGGCTGTTTACCTGAAAACATATTTTTGTTTTAAAAAGGTTTGATGAGCCCAAGGTCAAGATCTGCTATAAGATCTCGTCCTTCCTTATGTTTGACTGTTTGCAGAATGTGCTTCTGGGTTTCCAAAAGGAATAAAAACTGCAGGGCCACTTTTTATGGCTGTTTGGAGGGGGGTTTACTTAGCTCTCCACGCTATCAAATGACTCAAGGAATCACCATATGTCAGATTAGATCAGCTCAAAAATTACAGCCAGGAAACTGCTGATAGCTTTTTTGGAGTTCCATGAAAGTTTACATAATTGTCATTGCATGTCATTTGGTTTAGCAGCTGCAGGAAGATCCTGCTCTCCAATAAACAGAGATAATTGATTAATAAACTGTATCTGCGGCCACCACAGTTTATTCTGTGCACAGAGATCTGTGTACCCAGGTCTGGAGTCCTGCTCCTGACGATACAATTTACACATTCATTTACCATAAAGTCCATATCTGGTCTGAAAAATTGTGTTAAATCATTTAAAGACCCAAAACTGATTAGGCCACATGTACATGTTCATAGGATTAACATTTCAGAGTGAGACCAATTAAATCTGTGGCAAAATTCAGTTTGGTTTTTGTCTGATGCTGGGCTAGAAGGGATGGGAACGTCACTGAGTACAGTCCCTCTGCTCAAGTCACAGATTTCCACGACTTACTAGGAAAAATCTCACAGCTTTTCTAATGTTTTCAAAAACTTCTTCCTCTGATGGTTAAAGAACCGCTCCTCTCCCTTAAAGGTATTTACAGGCAGCTTGCTTCTTTTATTGAGCCAACAATCATCCCATTGCTTGAATAATTTTTCTATGGAGTTTATCAGTGTGGGATATTTAGATAAAGCAAACACATTCTGTGTCAGCCTCTGTCCTTGAAGCTAAACAAAACTTGTACACCTTGTCTCCTCTCGTAAAACAGGCTCTCTGTGTCTCTAGTCAGTTCAGTAGCTTCCTCTGCACCTATTTCCCTGTGGATTCAGCTTTCTTGAAAAGGGATGGCCAGAATCATAGGATGAGTTTTTCCAGGGCTGTGGACTTTCCTGTTGCCCTCATCTGACAAACTCCTCTAAGCACAGGTTGCTAATATGCCTGAGCTGTTTCCAAGAGCTAATTTTGGGGGTGGATGCATCCCAGAGGCAGGCTCTGAATCTTCCTTCTCAGGCAGGGCCTGGGATACTTCAGTGAATGTCTTCATTTTACGACTTTTTAGAAGTGAGAGGCAGGATCTTGAAGGCCATGACCCTGGGGGAAAGGAGTGCCCTATCTCCTGCCCGTGACTGGCCCAGGGTGGTGGTGTTTGCAAAACCCAGTTTTTATGGGGCTTTTGTGACATGATGGAAGACAGGCTGGGCGGGTGGAGGGTGCAGGTACAGTCCCGGGTTGTTGTGGTCTCTGTGTATCCCTGAAATAAATCACCTGGGCTCCAGCAAAGTCGACTTGGACGTTTATATCAGCCAATGATCTAGCCCCTGGGCTTAAGGTTATTCTGCAGAAAGAATATATTTTCCTTTTTATTCTGGAATTTTAGTGGATTTTGTGCATAAAGAAGAATGATAGTGTAACTTTAAATACATATTTCTAGCATTTTTTCTCTTTTTCCCCCTCCTTTGTCCTTGCCTCAGCTTTCTGTGTTAGACAGAAACAAGACAGTCACCGGGCTGTTTGGTTCTGTGCCTGGGTTTGCTGTGTCCAGGCTGGCCCAGGACTCCCACAGTAGGGCTGGTGGTTGTACACCCATTACAGCCCACCAGGCCCAAACCTCCTTGCTGAAGCTGTGTGTCCTTTGCAGTGCTCCACCCCCAGGTTTGGCTGACAATGTGTGAAGGTCAGGAAAATTTGCTCTCAATTCAGCCAGGCAACATAACACGTCCCAGGCTTTTGAAGAAAGCCTTTTAGGTAGCACAAAAACAAAACAAAACAAAAACAACAAAAAAATCCCAAAAAACAAAAAAACCCAACAAACCATCAACCCAAAACTATGCAGTTACGATGAGTTACAATGAAACTTTCCGATATTCTCTTTATGTCTCAACATCTTCTGAATTTTCCAAAGGTATCAATAATAATTAAAAAAAATCTTCAAAACTATCTGCTTACAGTAAATTCAGTTTATTTAAGACATACAATAAAGCATTCATGAATTGCATGGTTTAGATATATTCGATAAGCCTGTGGGAGTGCATATTACATTGGTAATCAAAATACAGTTTTCTTTCAAATGCATTTTAAAGGAAACAAAGGACTTATTCAAAATCTCAATAAAAATGCACCTGCAAGTATATAAGTATGTATAATTAAAATGTATTTATATATATATTCCTCACTGGAAGGATTCTGCACTGACAGAAGAGGTAGTTGATGCAAACTGTGCTCAGAAATCCCTTTTGATTAGATCCTGAATCACTGCAGAGTTAGACAAGACATCCAGTTATTTAGTGTGTTGGGGTTGGGCCCATCCTTTTACTTCCATATACTGCTGAGTTTTCTAGTTATGAAAGATGGTCATTAGTAAATGCCCATGAATAATTTTCCTTCATGGAAACAGAAGAAAAATTGGTTAGAAAAAACAGTTAACTTGAGTCAAATTTATGGAATAAAGCAGAAAGAATTTCCTTTAAATATTGCAACATTTTTTTCTAGGAGTTATCTATTGCAAACATTTTGACTTTTCAGTTGAATGTGGTGTTTCAGTTTAGAAATTAACCCTGAAAAGAACTCTGAAAGGGGGGAGATAATGCCAAAAAAATATTTCCATTTAAATAAATTTTTTTGTGATTAATACAAAGTAGTTCTTTTCAGAAAGGTTTGGATTTTTTTTCCTTTCTGATAGATTAAAATGGGAAATATTGTAACCACTTTTCTGGAAAAGGTAAAAAATGCTCAGGTTTAATGACTAATACTTCCTTGAGTTAAAATCTGGAAGATGAAGCTTCAAAGTTTTCCTTAAGTTATTAGACATAGTGTACTCTCATGTTACTCCCAAAGCAGTCTAGCAGATGTACAAAAAGATTTGAGCAGTTCATGTGAAAAATTCAAATTATGATTGCAATAATGCATAGACTTTTTGTGTTTTACATATACGTTAGTCTGTACCTTCACATTATCCCTGGATATATATGTGTTAGGGATTAATTTGTGGATGTATTTTATCGTATCTTTGCATGGAGGAAATTTGTGTCTTAGTTTGGACATAATTTCCCCAAACATTGATAGATGGAGTGATTGTTTATTTTATTTGGTTATTTCTCAATTGTTTCTGATTTTTTGTGTGCTCCTGGAACAGCAGCCATCCTTATTCCCTCAGACTCCTCATGGTGGGGTCCTATTCAACTAAAATTCAGGTGGTTTCATCTTTCCTAGTTGTTTCTGCTGTCTGATGGTTTGATGAAACGTGTACAAGCAAACCATTGCCCCAGCGTTTCCTCTCCCTATGGACATGCTACAGATAAGCACCAAAACCCAGCTCTTCACACTTTGTAGAGGGGGTAACATAATAAGAGATGAGCCATAAAATTGCACTCACTGCCCTGGAAGGAGCTGGGCGTTGGTTGGCTTTGATGCCAGAGGGGCCTGGGTACCATCACAGCCTGTTCTTCCAGGGGAACGTGCCTGCACCGAGCTGTTGGTAACAGTCTGGTCTGTGTCTGAATGCACAGGGAACACAGGACTCAAAGGTCATTTATTTGTGCGTGCAAGGCCCCGCTGTTCTTTCCGTGTCCTGATGTGAACCTCTGATTACTGTGTCGCATGCTTTGAAGCTGATTAACTTCTTCAGTCCCCTCGTGCCCATGTACATGCAGGTATGTGTGTGAGAGCGCTGTTTCTGCCACCAGCCTGGCTCATGCCTTTGGGGACACGTAGGTTTGAGTAATAGCATCTCAGACTGGGATGGGGGGATATTGTAGTGTCCCTGCTCACAGCAGAGGTGTTGGAACTAGTTGGTCTTTAAAGTCTTTTTGACTCCAAACCATTCTGTGATTCTATGATTTTTAAAGAGCTACTTATAAGAAAACATATTAGTTGATGCAGGGAAAGGAAAGACTTTCTTATAAGCACCTGAATATTCCTGCTTTGGGAGCTCTCTCATCTCCTAATTCCTCAGTGACGGGAGGAGAGGCAGGTCCTTCACCCAGGACAAGAGGAGAGGTTTTCTCACTGCCCGGTGTGGGTGGCAGCTGAAGGTGGGAACAGGCACATCCCACACCCAGCCCCTTCCCCTGCCGCCAATAACTCCATCCCATTAGGGGTGCCCCAGTCTTCCTTGTAGATCTAAGAACAACTGGGTTTTAGCTTACAGCCCTGTGAGAATATTGTGTCACTGTGCAATCCCCAGAGCAAGACAAAGGCAGGCTGTGTCTCTCAGGAAAGCCTGGCTCCCTGCCGTGCTCCTGCTCTGCCTACATGGGAAAGCTTTAGCCTGAAGTTAGCTAATGCTGCCTGCAAACTGCACAGGCTGAGCTGTGCCAGCTGCTGCCCCAAAGGAGCAGCACAAGCCTTCATGCCTCTTGCCACTTGCCTTTCCTGTAAAGCTTTTGCTTTTGAGATCAGAAACTCAGTGACCTTGGCAGGGAGGGAAGTGGAAAATGGGTTTAGTTGGAAGATATTACTCAAAAATACTGTTCAGGGCTCAGATATCTTCCCCATGGGATTACAGAGCGAGCAATGCTAAAATCAGTGTGTCAAGATGTCACCAAGCATGCACTGGAAGAAACTTTACATGATGTGATGAGAGTGCTGCAGTCAGGGCTCCAAGTATAAAGAAATGTTCCGATTCAATCAATGTCCCTTCCTTTATCCTACTGCCTGCTCCCCCTTTCAGCAGGAAGCCTATTTCATTCCTTTTACTGCTACTGTGCTCTTTACTGCTTCCCTCTCCACGAGCATCTATCACAGAGCCATTCCCATCCTCTGGCTCCGATAGCTAACAGGCACCTGTCACCAGACGGGGCTCTGATGACGCTCCATCGATCACGCAGAAGGAAATGGTTATTGAGTGGGTGGCAATCAACCTTTTACCTCTCCCTGGAGCCAGAGTGCATCAGTGCTTCCCAGCATTAGGCAGAAGCCTCCTAGAAAGTATTTTTTGCACACACATTTCCTCGCGTGTAAGGCTGCCATGCTGGTGCTGAGTCACAGGGCTCGAGGGACACAGCTGCAATTTCTTGCTAAGTTTCACTTTGAACTTAGTGACAAAGGAAAGTAGAAAAAAGATGGTGCCGGTGGTCACATCTTGGTCACATCTTCTGGCAGGTTCTGCTTTCCAAGTAAAACCTTCTATTGAGATCAGGTGAAGAAGTCCTGCTGATGCTTAAGGTTTCTATCACCTCTCTCCACCTTTGCAAACACACATCCAAACTGAGGTGGACTGCAGAGACTTGTTAGCCAGCATTACTGCCAGCATTACTGGAGGGAAGAAGCCCAAATGCAGATGTTCAGTAGGAAAGAAATAATTAGGATTAAATCTGAATTGATAATATATACTGCTATATCCCCAGCATTTGCTGGAAAAATTTGAATTTTCAGTCTGGAAGAAGAGAAAGAGCATTTAGAGGAGACAACTCCTCTGGTTTCCTTACTGGCGTACGGAGAAAACCACAGCCTGTATGTGCTGATCCTCAGAGGCATTTGGGTAGCTATTTGTTTTAATTCCTGTTAGTGTTAGCAGATAATTGCACTAGAAGAGGTAGACTTCAGCCAACAGGACTCAGAAGGACTCAAGAGGCTTCAAGGCTGGCAGGCACAAGGTATCTGATTCTGGGCTGCACTTCACATCTGCCCACGCATTCATTTCTGAATTGTTTTGCAGACATTTTTTAATGATCTTATGAGTTTTCTAATTGGTTTTTAAGCAAGCCCTGTGCCTTCATTTGATACTGTGTGGCATATGGGATGATGCATACCTCACTCTTTAAGGCCACAGACCTGGATCCACTGAAGCTTTTCTGCATCAGAGCACTGTGATTTCTAACCAGCACTGGCAAACCAGATGACCAGTGAGGCCACAGAACTCAGCAGCACCATCTCCTCATGGCTGGTCTGCTGCATGGGGAGGGTCCTGAAACAAAATGTGACAGCTCATGCCATGTTAGAAACCAGTGATTCACATGTGGATTGATAATCGGCTGCAATGTCCCAGCTGTCTGGGCAGTGAGAACATCTGGCTGTGTCACCTCTGCTGCTGGACAGTGTGGAGCCATTCCCAAGTCGGAGCTTGAGGTCCTGCACCATAGCAGGACTTGATGGTCAACCTCATCCTGTGGCCCAACTCTACAGAAATCCTCAGCTTCTATGTCCATCACCTCTGCTGCATGTGATAGTTTATTTCGTCTCAGTTGTGTTTGTTTGCACTTTTCCCTCTGGCTTTGATTTGTGTTTTCTATTGGGCCAGCTGAGAAGTGTGTGGGTGTTGCTTTTGGATTTAGTACTGCTACCAGCAAGAGCGTGGCAATAACTCAAAATGAGTGATTTGTTTGATGAAGCTCCCCATTTTCTGTTCACAAATGGTTCATGAACAGAGTGCAGAATTCCCTGATGTGGCCATTAGCAAAGGTAATTTGCAAATTTCTTTTGGAAAGTAACTCTTGATCTGCAGGGGATCATTCAAATTATCATTTGTGTTGGTATGGCAGACGTGATTTGTGCAGTAACGTGCGTAACTTACCAACATATGTAACTAACTTAATGACTCAAAGCATTTGAATTCCAACCAAGTACTATAGCTGATTCTAGAAAAAGCTTTTGGAGCAGTGTTGGTCATCTGAATGGTTGCTTGCTCTGAAGAAAGGAATTGTGGCAGAGAAAAGAATCCTTAGATAATCCATACTTGGTGTCTTCTCCATCCGTGAGCAGCTGGTACCCTTGGACTGGTCCCCCTCAGGGGGTGGGGGGTTCAGTAGCATTAGCAGCAGCAAGCAGCACCTTTGTTTTTGTAGCACGCATGGATGGAGATCAGCAGCAGTGGAAGAAAACAGGGGGTTGGTTAGATGCCTGTGGTTCTTGTTGGAAGAGAAAATAGTGTCCTGCTCCATATTTTTAGAAGAAAGACTCTAGTAGGCCATGCTAGACACAACACAGATAAAAAAATCCTTAATATGTTCTATCAGGAATGAGGTGAACAAAAGAATTTTAGTCCCTAAGTAAGAGGAGGGGAATGCCTGTATCAGCCAAGCTGGTGTTTGTGGCCAGGGGCCACGACAGTTTACCTGACTTATCAGACTAAAGTCCACATCACTTCTGAAAATTTTCTCCCCTCTCCCTGAATTCTTGTGGGAACATTGCTGGAATTTATGGAGTTTTGTGCATCCACCCACACCTATAGATAAGCATGCTTTAAATTACTGCAAAATAGTTGTTACAAGTGATGGCAAAATATCAGGATTCCTGATTTACTCAATTTGCAAATTCCGGCAATTGTTTTTTCCTCTAACAAGGAATAAGTAGGATCACAAAGGTATTCTCTGTCAAAAGGCTTTTCACTCTGCCTTGTCTTTTAGACAGCTTCCGATCCAGATCTACTATAGATATCTCCTTTTGGCTACTACTGGATGCTCCCTGCAGCGTGCAATAAACATTCACTTCATATCACCCATCTCGCCCTGACAAGCAAATCCCTTGCATATCAATGTGGCCCTGTGAAGAGATTTTGCTTTTTTACATTCCTTCCACTCCCAGCTGTTAATTTGCACTGACTAGATAGCAGGGGGTCCCACTCTGCCCCAGAGACATGCTTGCGACTTTCACTGACTTTAATAGGATTTGCATGAACATACACGGAGTCAGTTCCTCAGCAGAATTCAGACGAGCTGGCTAGAAATTTCAAAGTCATCAAGGGTTTTAAACAGCCAGTTTTTCTTACCTTTAATGGGAATGAAGTGTTCAAAGCTCAGGTTAAAAACCATGGAGTTCATAATAATGAACTAGGTTTAGACATACTGTCTCTTCTATAAAGCAAACCTACTGCCTGCAATCACCGTGATCAAGAAAAAAAATTAAATGAGGGTAGAAATTGGTCTTTCACTTATGGAGATTTTATTTGAAGTGAATTGCAAAACGTTTATAGGTTTGGTTACTGCAAGTGTGAATTACTTCTACAAATATTTTGACAGACCTGCAGAGGACTGAAAACACCTTTCCCTGCCACCATTGTTTGTAGAAAATGATTTATGTGTGCTACTGATAACTCCTATTTCAGATTAAAACTGAACTGCTTTAGATTAAAAGTGTAGGAGAATACTAAACTGTGCAGGAAACATGTAAGGATATTATGTATATGTATGGCATTCTGTGTCTGATTTCCTTTATCCACTTGAGGCATAATCAGCAGTTATTAAAGTTATTTTAATACACAGTGGAACTTACAAAGGCATCTAAACAGTTGGATATTCAATTCCCACAACTTTCAGAGAATATATGTGCCAAGAATACACTCAAGGAATGGGCTGGCATTTGCGAGTATTTTAGCCCCAATTCATTCCAGAAAGAGGAAAGCACTTACATGTTTTTTAAAAGTCCATTTTTCAAAGATAGCATTTGGTATCTCTGGTGTCTCAGTTCTGGTTTGTCTGTCCCTCTAGAACAGTATGGTGTTTCTGATGGAGCTGATACACACAGGCAGTGCAAAAGAACATGATTAACTGTTTGTTTTTTAAATATTAACCAAGTCTCCACTGTTCCAATTAAAATTTATCAAATTAAGCAAATTGCTTGGGGATTGGAAAGGAAAAAAAAAACTCCTTCACTTAATTATTTAGCCAATATTTACTGGGTATGAGTGTATTATTAACACAGCAAAGGAGGCTATTAATTATTATTCACAGCATTTCTAATAAAAAAAGATGGCATCTGCTATTTCTGTAAAAGAAATATTGTCATTAATAATCCATTCTAAATTGTAAATGTGATATAATAAACTGGATGTGTCATTTCTCTGTTCTGAACTGATGTGCTAGATGAGGGTGCTGAGCTTTTTTTGGGGCTGTGTCAAAAGGCTTTTTGTTGGTGACCTTTAATCAGCTAGTATCCAATTATGCAGAAGTCTAATGGCATATTTGTGTATCTGCAATATATTTTCCACCAGACAACTGTGCCTTGGTATCACCTTCTTTTTACTCATATTGTGATAAGAGAGGCAGCAAAACTAGAAATGAAAAAATCAGCCAGGATGCTATTTTCTTTGCTATGTGAAAAAAAATTTAATGTGCCATTTATTGAGTACTTTATGTGTACAATCTATTTATTGAGGCAGAGGAAGTAAGAGGAAAGATATTCTGAGGTAAAGACTCTTGTACTGGTGTTGTTAAGGTCAGCTTTCAATTTTCTGCTTGATTTTAGATGCCCCCTGTGAACTTTGGTTAACCATCCGTGACCTGTGTCCCTGAAATCCACACTGTGTCATGGAAAGAAAAGAAGGATAAAACGAACATTTTGAAACCTTTTAGGCTATCTTTCTATTAAGTGTTAGGATCACCTCTACCTAAATGACTTCTGGCAAATGTCTGTCAAATTAATTTTTTAATGTTGGATTTCTTGCCACAATTAAAATTCATGTGTTTCATCCTAGCCTCAGCATATGAGAAGAGCTTATTCCTTTTTTCTCTCAAGCACTTCAAGAATGTTCTCATGTCTCTTCTCAGACTTGCCCTATTCCAAGGGAATCTCAGTTCTTTCCTCCTGGGTTACATTTTTCTCCTCATTGCATTCCTGCTGCCTGGTCAGTCCGTCCTGAAGCTGGATCCAGCCTTGCAGGGCTGAGCAGGGCAGGAGGATTTTTCAGATAACTTACAGGCGACATTTTTACTTGTACACACCAGTGTCATATTTGTCTTTTCAAAAACAGTGTAACATTGTCGATTTATGTTCAGTTTGTGATTCGCCAATCACTTTCTTTGTCTCTACAACAGTTCTTTGTCCTGTATTTGAACCAATTGTTGTTCTCACCTTTGTGAATGCATTTCGTTTTTTCCTGTTGAATTTGTCCTCATTTTTCCTCGCCACCCATCTGATTTGCCACAATTTTTCTGATTCTTGTTCTATCATTCAGTATGTTTACAGACTGTCTGCCTGAGCTTGATTTTATCTGTAAATGCAATAAACACATTATTATCCCTTCTTCTTAATAATTCATAAAAATACTGAACTTTACCAGACATAGGACAGAACTCTGTGATTTCCACCTGATACAATCCTACCATTTTGACACCAAATCTTTGATAAATTACTCTTAAAATTCAAATTTCCAGCTATCTTAGCATGCCTTTTTCTCTGTAGTTTAATCTTGACCAGGTTTTCTTAGCTTACTTGTGAGAATATTATGTGAGACAGTGTCGAAAGCCTCACCAAAGTCAAGATGCATGACATTTTCTTTTCCTTCTCTACCCACAAGGCTCGTTACTCCGTTGTAGAGTGGACTTAGATGGGTTTGACACGATTTCTTCTTGACAAATACATGTTGGCTGCTACTTCTCTCCTTGTTATTGCCTAGGTACTTAGAAGTAGTTGGATTATTTGTTCCGGTACTTTTCCAGGAAGCAAGTTAGACTATCAGTCTGGTAATTCCCTGTCTCCTTTATTCCTTCATACAGATAGGAGGTCTGCTGGCTCTTCTTCAGTTTTCTGACCCTACAGATCTGCAAGAATTCTCTAAGAGATTTTCTGATGACTGTGAGATTGTTTCTGCCTGTTCTTTAAGTTGTTTGAATATCTTGGGTTAAATGTCCTAATGCCCCACTGAACTGGCAACTGGAAGTAAGTTTTCTTTAATTGCATTCTTTAATCTGATCTTCCCCTGTTGCAACCTGAGTTGTTGCCCCTTGATTTTGTCGACTGTCTACTCATAGTTAACCTTTCCAGTGAGGGCTGAAATAGAAAAGGTGCCAAACATGTAACTTTCCTGGGACTCATCTGGCAGGAATTTGTTCTCTCCTTTGAGCAGTGAACCACTGTTTTCCCTCAGAGTTCTTTTTACTGCAAATGTGCTTATTGAAAGCTTTTTGCTTCCTTTGCAGATTTCCTCTCTTTTTGTACCTTTGCCTTTCTGAATTTTTCCCCACATATTTATGTCATTCATTCACATTTGTCTTTAGTATTTCAATGTAGTTTTCACTTCCTGTACATTTTATTTAGCTCCAGGTCATTGAAGAGCTCATGGTTTAGCCAAATTGTTTTCTGATTACACTTCCTATCCTTCCTTCATGTTGGCATGGCTTCTGATTGTGCTCTCACTGTCATTTCTTTAAAGAATTGCCAACTCTTCTGGACTCTTTTGTCACTTCAACTTGTTTCCGAGGAGATCTCACCCACCAATTTACAGTGTTTATTGAAGTCTGCCCTCTTGAAATACATTGCTTTTAGTTTTCTCTTTTCCCTCCTTCCTTTGCTAAAGATAGTGGATTAGTTTCATAGCAATTATAACTCAAGTTTCCTGATCCATAAATTTGGATAACATCTATTTGTCTCTGTAGATCATAAACCCTCTAGGGAAGAAAAAATTTTTTTTTCCAATTTTTTTAAACTTTTTTTTTTCAAAGTGCAACAAAATGCAGGAGTATTCCAGTACCAGCTGATTCCTTTAGCTTTATCTCTGAGAGATAGCACTGATAGCTCTCTGCTCTGACGTCCTGCTGTAATATCTCAGCACCTCCTCTCTTGTCAGCTTCCTAATTGGCTGCTGTTAATCAGGTTGAAGAGCACAGGCAGCTGTACTGGCAATTACATCCAAATAACAATATAAGTGCTGGTAGTGACAGAAGAAATAGCCCTGTTGAAATATTTTATATATATAGTGGGTCTGATGCCCAATTAGAACAAGACACAAGTGCACAGAGATGTATGTGTGTATTTCTCCTAAATTTGTGCTCTGGATATGACATGGATGAATGTGGCTTTGCAGGTCAGAAAGCAGCTGTGGTACAGTTCAGTCAGCTCCTCAGTGGGAACATCCAGGGGAAAATGTGGAGCCTACACATACTTCAGGGACCAGACACGGCATCGTATTGTGCTGTGATGTCAGGGAAGGGCTAACATTGTATAGAAGAATGTAAAGAATTTCCAGATACCGATATCTGATTGAAAACCTTCAATTAACTTCAACTGGAACGAGCAATAAACGTAGGTCACTTGGTCATCTGCTCTGCATTCATCTATGGATTGTCTGGGTGTGGAGAAGACTCCGGAATTATCCACAATGTCACTGTTTTACAGTCTTCCTGTGCAAAGCTCTTTCCTTGCACTACAGTATACTGCACAGGGATGGAAAAAGTAGCAGGAGTGGTTAGTAGTCAACTCTGGCCACTTGTATCATGTCTGAGTAGCTGTGCAGCGAGAAAATGGGCTTATGATACTGGCCAGGGAAAATGGTCAGTCAGACCTGCAATCCTCTACTCCTTTACTTATTTGAGTGCTGTTGGCACCATATCATGAATGGCAGCTGCTGAATCCAGCCACATGTGACTCATTTGCAGCTAACTAGAGTTTGCTCGACATTATCTGACTAATTAGGCTTCTACTGGGAAATGTCTTAATATCCATTTATTAGGGAAAGAGTCTCAGGTTCATGATAATATTTCAGGGGTTAAAGAAAGTCAAGTGGGAGATATGGGCTGAAGGATGATCTTGCCTGAAAAATCATTAGTCCAGTACAAATTCTTTAGGGATGTAGATGGTTGGGACTCAGATTTCAAATCCTAGTTACTCTGAATTTGGTCTTTCTGCCTTTTTACTTAAAATTGTTTCCCTTTGTGTAAAACCCCTATATATTAGATTAAGGCTTTTAACTAGGGTTTTCCTTATTTGTGGTTGTACTAGAGCCCCTGGATTACAGACACAATCTGATTATTAATCATTATTATCATTCAATTAATTGAATGAATTCTTACACTTTCAACAGAGAAGATTGAACCATNACTACTAAGACATGTTATTTCCTTTTCTCCTCTGTGCCAGCTGCTTATATCACCTCTGTGCTGGAGAATCCCACTGTTCCATGAGAGAAGACCAACACAAAGCTAGAAACCTGATTTAATTATTGCAATTGTATTATTACAATTATTAATTGAATGAATTCTTACAGTTTCAACAGAGAAGATTGAACCATGCTCATCCAGAAGTGTTTTATAATGAGTAAAAGTGGAGTTAAAATTCTTGTTTCTGCTCATAGTCATGTCTGAGGATGGTTCCTTGGGATTTATATATAGTACCCTTAAAAGGTCTTTCTTTCACCTGAAGTAAATTTTGGAGAGAGAAAAATATAAGGAATTAAAATTACTAATATTTTTGCAGGAAACTAATTCCCTCCATGATCTACAACGAACATCTTGAGAAATTCACAAAGGAATTTACACTTGTAAATGGAGAAAAATGAAAACAAACCCAGTTTTATCATCTGAATGCAGTACTGCCTCAGATGCCAGGAATAGGAGATTTCTATTTCAGAAACTGCAGGAACATTAGTCTGTGGATTATAGCTAAAATACTTTGTGGAATAGTGAGCCCGACACAATGTGTATGAATAACTTTTCACTGCCTTGCTCCAAAGTCTTGAGTATTACAAAAGCCACAATGTGACTCCAATACAAATGTTTCTATTTAGCAACCACTATTGAGGGATCATAAGAAAAAATTCTGCTGTGCTCCCGGCGGTGTCTGATTCAAGTTTATGATGTCATTCGTTTGTTAAATGCAATCTGAGGTATTTTGTGCAACCATTGCATGTCAGAAAGTGAAGTGATCACTTCTCTTGGCAGCATCAAAAGTGCATTTACCCCCTGTAATTCCTATAAGCAATGGAGCAGCGACATAAAGAATGGGACTTGGCAACAATGATTCTCAGAATAAATCTTAAACATGTAAATTTTACTCATATCTCATACCTATTCTTATTCTATCATCTAGATGGACTAAGTAATGTACATTCTGAAACCACAGAGCTTTGAGGCTTCTGTTATTGTATAGATGTATCAGTGATGACTCTGATGATTTTCACCTTCTAGAGGATTTTGAAATTTAAACACAGGCAAGGTAGTAGCAGTTGTCTTGTGCAACAGTGAAGATGAACATGTATGCCATTACATTCTGCAAAGTGGAACAGATTCTGATATTTGAGAATTGGGAATTGAGATGAGAAAACAGCAGAGATATGTCTGAGGTGAGCTCTGGTTAGCTTTTGATTTGGTGAGCAGAATAAAATCAACATTGTCTCCAGAGGTAACTCCTGTATAAATTCCAAATGTATTGAGATGGGTTAAAAAAAACAAATTAATTTCTTTAGGTTTTCATTTATTAAAAATGTATAATACCAATTATGACATTAAAAATATTACTGTCAAGTATCACAAGGCTTGTTTTATTAAAAACTTTTTCCTGTTCTTTAAACTAAATGTGAAAATTTGATGAGATTTCCTGCAATATTTCAGTTGTCCTGGAACTAAATTTTTTGGCAACGTTGAAGCTTAAAATTGACATAATGCCACAGGTATACATTCCTCTAACAGTCAGGATATATGTGCAACTTGATCCCTGAAGTTGCTGCCCTAATTTTTTAAATGTTTTTAAATAGTCTTAGAACATGTAAGTTCTAGAATAAGTTTCCTAATATTTTGTACCCTAAAGTGCATCAGTAAGAAGACAGAATTATTTAAACTACATGATTTTACCCTGGCCACTATATTCCTTTTTTATGCAGTTCTCCTCAGTAGCTGAAAGTTTACGTTGCTAGAAAGTAGATGAAAACAAGCAGATATGTAGTAAACTATTTTTGTGAGGATGATTTAAAGCATTTCTGAAATGTTCTTTGATGCTGCTCCAGATCGCTTTCTACGCTTGCAATGAAAATGCTAAAGGGGCTTTCAAGCTTCCTATGACTCCTTTCAGAACTTCAGTTTTTTGACCAAGTCTCTTCTGACTTGATACTCCTAGTTTCATACAGCTGGTTATTTATTTATTTTCAAAGCAGATAAGACTAATTCTTATTGCCTTTTTAAGACACAATTTTTTAAACATATTTTTTCCACTGAAAACTCAAAATCCTCTGAAGAGGGCCCAGATTATTGCCACACATACATAACATTCCCTCTTTTCCCTCTTGTGAAGCTGATATCACCTGAAGCACTCCAAGGAGCTGCAGAAAACCTCTGCCTCATTTAACTACAGCTGTCCCAGCACGCAGGTGTATTATATCATTATATTATTAGCTCCACATGAACAACTGCAAGGACGTAAATCTGCTGCATGAATATCAAATGGGCTTCAGCTGAAGCTTATGTTTATGCAGAATAAATGACTTGTGTTTACAGATATGTCTCATGCAATTATGTGTGTCAGGCTGGTGAAATGTGGCTGATGTTGGAAGTCTTGGTGACGTAACCAAGACGAGGTCAGTAAAAATGCATGTGGTTTATGTGCAACCAGAGGCCTCCTACACAAGCGCAAACAGGTGGGAGTTATTTTTATTTTAGTTTTTTATCATCTTTGGATGGAGTAAACATCCTAGATTTTAAATAACTTGGTGATCTATGTGCTATGAGCTTGACTGTGGTTATTGCTAGTCACTTCAGTACAGCAGCTATGTAAATTAAATAAGTAAATACTCTGGGGCAGGATTTGTTGATGTGGGTGTGCGTTTTGAGAACACAGGCATCTACAACTGAACAGCTCACCTCAGTCTCTCTTTGTAGCTAGAGGAGAGTCTGAGTCAGCGAGGGGAGTACTGCGTTTGTTTTAGCCAAAAGACAATATTTCCATTCAGTGTGAAGTATTTCTCCCCAAGACCATTGGCTCTGTTGGTTTGATCCCGACTGGCTACAGGAGGCACCCAGACAGCTGTCTCAGATAGAGATGTTTACTGTATGGGGACCTTGGGAACGATATCCCAGGCCTTGGATGGCTGAATCTAAGGCCAATTTTATTTGTTGTGTAGGACTTAAGCCAGCTCACTGTGAGTTTAAGTAGCTATGGATGAATTTGGCTACTCAATGTGAGACTTAAGGTTTGAAAACAAAAATATTTTGAGGGGCAGAGGAAACCAGGGGTAAAAGAGTGAATTGTATACCATGAAGAGTGGTCAGGGGGTCCATTTCACCGACACAAGCAGGCACATTGTCTGGTTTTGGTGCTGATAGTAGGCTGGCATGTCATATGGATGCGCGTGTGTGGATTGATGACCTTCATTTTGCTCTTTTGAAGAAAGTGACCATCACTTCAATGGCTACAGATGACCAGGAATGACTACTGATACTACCTGATCTCTTGCTACTGATGATGTCCCCAAGAGTTTTTTGTCAAAAATGGCAATTATGATGGAAACTGCTTTTGTGGGTTTGGGTTCTGAGATGCTGAATTGTTTTGATAGATACTTGGCTGGCTGTTGTGCTCAGCTGAAACCATGGCAGAAGGAGAGGATTCTATTTAACGTGCAGAGTCAGCTCCAGCTTCCCTTCTTTTTGTTGACTAATCAGTGCCAAACCACAGAGCAGAGTGTGAGATTGAGACCGTTCCTTACCTAACTCACCTCCTAACCATGAGTGAAGGAAAAAAGCTGAATATATCCTTGGTGAGAAAGATGTAGAGGATTTTGGTGGTTTTCCTATGGATCTGTAACACAGATGTGTTTTTGTGGTGTATATTAGTGAGTTAAGCAACTCTTGTGAGAGGCCTAGGGTAAACAAAGAGTGAGGAACCTACTTATTAATCAGTGTTTATTGCAAAAGAAATGGGGGAGAAGGAAGGAAAACTATACATGAATAAATGTAATTTCAGCACTGGGTTCAGAGTGATAAGCAGCTAGGTTATGGAGGCAGGCTCATATCGGACTGACCACGGAAGGTACTCTTGAATGTGATAGAACCAAGGCCTGACTGCTTGTCTTGGAGCCTGGTGAGATGCAAGGATTGATGCCCATTATTTCTTGCAAACTGTCAGCCTTACACTGGTGCAGCATGGGTCAGCTATATCAAGCTTTAGTTCAGCACTGAGTTCTCCTCTCTTTCAGAGCATGAGTGTGTGTTTCCATCTGGCTGCACTCAGCTGCTTCTCTCTGTACTGAAATGCATGGAGAATTCTAGACCGGAGACGCGAGCCTGGTTCTGCCGCCTCTGCCTGCCCTGCAAGGTGGTTGGCTCAGCCTGCCCGAGAGTTACATTACACTGGGCTTATCACATCAGAGTGGCACAGGGATTGTTAAGGGCTGCATCTCCTCTCTCTGATCTGCTCCTGAGTAGATCTTAGTGACGTGTTATAGACTAACCCAAGGTGAACCACCAGTGTTGCCATATTTATTACCATAAGGTGGATACTACCTTCGTGTGGGGAAACATCTGTGCACCACTTCAGACTAAGCTGATATCGGTGCAGTTACTTGGTCTGAGCTCCTTTCACTGAAAGATTTTCCCTAAGCACAGATGAAGCTGTAATTGAGTCCCCATGCCCCTCTCTACAGAAGCTGCTCTGGTTTTGGATATGAGCCTCAAGCTGTCTCGAACTGGTACCTAGACTGTTTAACCCAAACAAGACCCATCAGATGGGCACTGTTCAGCAACCTGGTGTGCATTTGAAACTGAAATCTCTGAGTGAAAGGCTTTGTCCCAGCAACATCCAGTCTTTCACTGTTTTTCACACTCACACCAAGGATGAGATGGCAGTTTATTCATCTGAGAAACAAACCCTGTACTTCTCTTCACTCTTCTGGATTTTTCCCCCTTGTTTTCGTAGTTTCCTTGCTTGGAATAATGAACTGAAGCAGGTTTCTCAGTGTATGGTTTATCTGGTTATTAATGATGTGGAGCACTTCAGGACCCTTAGGACTTCCATGTTGTTGCTTTAATAAACATATTTCAAGATGATGAGGCCACTGGCACACTTTCTATGCTTTTATGGTACAATGGTCTTAAAGTAGCATGGTGCATTTTATTTATTAGCCAGCCCATTAATCACACAGGTACCAGTTGGCTTCAGGGAAATTTTTAATTAGCGATATTTAAGGTTGAGAGAAAGTGCTTCTGTGACAGACAATGAGAGCAAGCAGAAGCAGGAGACAAGCTATCTTTGTGACTCTGTGATTAATACAGGATTTAAATAAGATATTCATGAAAGGAAATTGAAGTTATAGCCAAATCCAAATGTTGAACCTCCTTTAAACCTCAAATACAAATTCCTTGGAGATTCATTCTTTGTATTCATTAGTGGAGAGTGAATCTGATCAACATGAGAGAAAAGGGAATTTGTTCCCTAATGTAATAATTTAGCAATATTTTAAAATATTTTTACTAAATCTTCTTGAACCACAATTTAATAACATGTTTAAAATCTATATCCTTATTTGAAATGGCTCACGAGTCACTGAAACAGTACAAAGGAGATATTAAGAGTGGAACTTGGGACATCCCTGACAGCACACTGATGTGTGAGAGACAGAAAGGAAAGATTGTGTGGACGGCAACTACCTCCTTCAGGCAGTGTTGGTTTGGTGGTTGCTAACACTTAAAGTCTCCATTGTCACATGAAAAATGAATGGTACTGGCTGTGCAAACATCTCCCTTGTTAGATAATTAATCAGGTGTACTTTGTTTTGATATAGCACCTCTCTGGCATGCTCACAGACGTCTCTTGAAATCGCCCTGTAAAATGGATTGTTAAAGAAGGCAAAAAAAAAAAAAAAAAAGCCAAACAAACCCTGTAGGAAATATTGCATGTGTCTCTGTCTGCATAACTGGCAAAATGGAACATTAAATTCTTCTACTTGCACAAAGCAAATTTTTCAGTCTTGGCTGCCCACATTTAACAATTTAAATGTGTAGGGAAATTAAATTTTCTAAGTTGTTGAGCTCCTTCAGCTCTGTTTCTCTGTTCTCCTTACTCTTCTGTGCAGAATCTGTTCTCCCTAAACACAGAGCATAGAAAAGTCCTTTGGCCTTCTGGTGCTACAAGCTTCATAGGTCTTTAGTCTGGATACCTGCTCTGGAAAGGAAAGCTGAAAATTGGTGCCTTATTAATTGAGGTTTTGGAAAGGAGGGAACATGAGTGGTGCTGTCAATAACATGAGTCATGCTGCTCCTGACTACAGGCAGAAAGAGATCAAGAGTCTCCAAGGCTGCCGTGAGCAGGTAAGTGACAAGGGGAAGCAACAGCCAAGAAAGCACCATCAGTGTCCTGCCTACAATGGTGCTGGGACCAAGAAAAAGAGTTGGCTCACATCCCTTTTCTGCTGTCTTGTAGTGGAATGGGGAAAGCTACTGGTGTTACAGTGGTGTTCTTGTTGGGAAACTGTGGTCCATACACTTGTCAGCTTTCTCAGCTTTGAGAGAACCTGTATAAGATTTCTGTATGAGAAAAAAAATCCGGGATTTTTCTGTGTTCTCATCAGGAGACATCTAGGCAGGTGGAGGGAGCTCATAGAGGCTTATAAATCACTTAAACCCCTTCAAATATAGGCCAAAGAGTTTGCACACACAGAATCACTCTAGGGCAACTCAGGGTTCTGGGTAAGTCCACAGCCGGCTCCTTCTTGTTCAAGCCCAAATGTTTCTTATGCACTCTACTTTGCTTTGTGTGAAAGTGGGTCTAATCATCTTCCCTTAGCCACTGAGACTTTTTTTTTCCATTCTACTTTGTCTGCAGAGGTAAGGGCTTCCTTTAGTGATAAAAGAGTTCAGCCTTTGCCTTCCCTTTACTTTCTTATGTGCACACACATAGAAACACAAAGTGCTTTTTATTATTGTTGCTCACAAGATCAACAGGTTGCAGAATTAAAAGCAGATGTTCACACCTCCCAGGAGCATAATTTTAGATGCCTCCTGATCTTTGCAGGCATACTTTTCTCAATTACAGCTTCATTAATTTTCTTTGTGACTATAATGGTTACAAATACAATGATGGGGAGGTTTTCATTAGGCAAAAATAAAAAAGGCTGAGATTCTGAATTCATTGCTTGACACCAGGAGTCAGGTTTGATTTGCTCTGGCTTTAATCCAATTCCCTTTGAACAGGATGAGCATGGGGTGTACTGTTGTCCAAGAGCACAGACCTTCTATATGACCAACAAATACAGGTAATACTGCATTTTCCCAAAGCCTTGTGGAATATTTCTAATTGTCTTAGTTCTCTTGGAAAAATAAGACTAGCATGTGGATATCCTATTTCAAATCTCTTTACTGGTGCCATGGAATAGGCTGTTAAATTTGGTAAGAAGCCCATCTGAAATGTCATGTCTATCACTGTAGACTTCTAATTAACAGTAAGGTTTATTAGCTTAAGTTGCCTTAGAATTTGAATAAGGGCAAAGCTATTCATAGGGCTATATGAAACCTACTCCTCAAGTAGCTTTAAAAATTACTTTTCCAGCCAAACCGGAAGAAAAATCCATCACTCTTTCATGTGTAACTTAAGCTTTACCCATTCTTCTCATTAAATTATTTTTACCAAGAGTTTAAGTTAGAGATTTTTCATCATTCCCAAAGTGGGCAGTTGGGAAGAAGATACCGTTGGAAGAGAACAGAAGTAAGACCCCAGGCAGTATCCCAGGGACAAATGAGAGTGTTTGTAAATTGCTGATAGCTCTTTCGTCCCCTTAAAGAATAGTCCCCTTTCTTCACCCCCTCTGAAATTCAGATTACGTGAAATTCAGAATTCACTTTCTCCTCCATTGTAACAAATGTGTCACATTGAAACATATTTTCCCTGCTCTAATTTTTCACAGGCCATTTGGCAATCCATCTTTCCAGGCCATGCTGTGCAGGTGTATGATTGTATTTGAAATTCCTGCACCTATTAATCACTGCTCTGTGACCTGCTTTACTCCGTACTTACTAAGCTCCCTTCCTCAGTTCTGGTCTGCCAGTGCTCTGTAAACTGTTTACTTTTCTGGTGCAGCATTTACTCAGCATTTTGGCAAGCTCCAGCAAAATGTTCCCAGTTGTTCCCAATTGACTTTTGGCCAACAAAGGCAATAGACTTTTCTTACATGGAATTTGATGCCTACATATGTTTTCCTTTGTTCGCTGTTTCAGACAGCTCTTTTGATGCTGTTATCACCTGGTGTCACCTTGCCTCTGTTGTGACTGTAGAATGGAAACAACTGTCACACAGGCCTGAACATGGTTTCCAGCTCCTGCCTCTTTGTTTTTTTTTTTTTTTTTTTTTTTTTTTTTACATT